>JAFFST010054768.1:0-12286 GCA_022414735.1 Noturus placidus | reverse complement strand
ACAGAATTAGGACAATTCTGCAAAGATGAGTGGGCCAAAATTCCTCCAGGACGCTGTAAAAGCCTCATTGCACGTCATCGCAAACGCTTGGTTGCAGTTGTTGCTGCTAAGGATGGCCCAACCAGTTATTAGGTTTAGGGGGCAATCACTTTTTCACACAGGGCCATGATGGTTTGGATTTTTTTTCACCTTTAATAATAAACACCTTCATTTACAAATTGCATTTTGTGTTTACTTGTGTTGTCCTTGACTATTGTTTAAATTGGTTTGATGTTCCGAAACACTTAAGTGTGACAAACATGCAAAGGAACAGGAAATGAGAAAGGGGGCAAACACTTTTTCACACCACTGTATATCACAATCTTTTTTCAAATCACGTAGACTACAGGAATACAGCTGTCATATTACGGGTCATTTCAAAACTCAAAACATTTTTGTCTTTCCAGGATTTGGAGAAGGTAATTCATGCTTTTATAACTTCTCGCTTAGATTACTGCAATTCTTTATATATGGGTCTTCCTCAGTCATGTCTTGCTCGTCTTCAGATGGTCCAAAATGCAGCTGCAAGGCTGTTGTCTAGGGCAAAGAAATTCAATCATTTTTTCTGTTGCAGCACCGCGCCTTTGGAATCAATTGCCGCTGGACATCCGCCTTGCACCATCCATTAGCATTTTTAAAAAGAGACTTAAAACATATGTTTTGTCAGGCTTTTGGATCAGATTTTGAAAGTTAATTTTGCATGCTGTCTGTTTTTATTTATTTTGTTTTATTTTTATTCTGTTTATTTTATTCTCTTATTCTGTTTGGTCAGCTTTGCTGTATGAAATGTGCTATAGAAATAAATTTTACTTACTTACTTACTATATTAGTGAACAAGGTGCAAGTGACTATATGTATATAGTATAACTATAGGCTGTTCGTGATCTTGAAAAGTGGGTTCATTGTTATTCTGTGCTGCGACTCTGCAGCCCGTGCTGAATGGAGCAGGCGCTTTCGGTTTATAGCGTCCCCTGAACGTTCTCCAACGTTCTCTAAATGATCATTATTTATGTCTATTTTTTTTTAAAGCAAAACGACTGTAGAGGCAGTGCTGCGAGTGGCAAGGGGAATCAGTGTACAGCCGAACAGAACAGCGTGTAACACAGATCATCACTCGCTGTAAAGACATGATGCCTTTTTTTGCAACTGTGTTTGCAACTATATGTCTCATATTAGCTCACCCTTTCACTCATTTCGATAAAGAAGCTGTCCCTCGTGTTCGGCATCGTGCCTTTACTGACTATATAACGTACATATAATATAACAAGGTTACTGGCATGTCTGGAAACGTAACGAACTTGAGTAGCTAGTACTTACGGACACGTTCCTTCTCAAATGCTGATAATGCTACGAAAAGGTTAGGAGAAGAGCTAGTGGTTTTGGCATACCTGTCCATTTGCCACTGTTTTATGCACGCTTTCGTGTTAATTTGAATTCAGATGCTTTTTACATAATATGTTTGGCTTAGTGGTTAGCGCGTCCGCCTCACACCTCCAGGGTCCGGGGTTCGAGTCCCGCCAGGGCCATGTGTGCGCGGAGTTTGCATGTTCTCCCCATGTGTCGGGGGTTTCCTCTGGGTACTCCGGTTTCCTCCCCCAGTCCAAAGACATGCATGGTCGGCTGATTGGCGTGTCTAAAGTGTCCGTAGTGTATGTGTGTGTGTGTGTATGTGATTGTGCCCTGCGATGGACTGGTACCCTGTCCAGGGTGTGCCCCGCCTTGTGCCCGATGCTCCCTGGGATAGGCTCCAGGTTCCCCGTGACCCTGAAAAGGAGTAAGCGGTTGAAGATGGAGGGATGTTTATTAATTAATTTTGGCTCGAGCACCCAGAGCCCCGCCTCCTTCTGCACGTCCTTCCTACAAAGCATTGGAGATATCCTTTATAAATCATTAGGGCTATGGGATAGGAAATAAAAGTGATCTTGTATATTGTTTTATTATAATTAAATGTGTTTTTAATTTGTTTGTGTGTCGAACACCAGTGCGTGAGGGCATGGAGGAAGACTCTGAATTTTAACTGAGCTCCGACTGGAAACGCTCCATTTCATGCTTCTTGGCATGTGTGCGTCTCCCAAGCAATCTCTCGATCTCTGGTTACGGGAGTCACGGAAAGCATAAAGGAACAGGATGATCGCGATTGATGTAAGGAGAACCCCTGCTGTAATGGCTGTGTATCTGTTGTTATCGAGCCACTCTTGCACTGATGGAGAACCTGGGGCAAGCTGCGAATGTATTATTGTTTTCTATGCTTAGAGTAATCCTGCAACGATAATCTGAGATCCAAAGAATAGTCATCATTAAAAAGAAATAGAGCAGTGAGTTTTGGAAATAGGGAATCCTAGGGCCATACAAAGATATAACACCATAGTTGGGACTTCCCAGAAGATATGAAGATTTGTTCTTAACCGAGAGTTCTCATCATATTTCATTTTGAATCACCTAGAAGATCAAACCTATGAATGAATTTGAAATGGATGAGCTGATCTGGATTTTAATACATGTTGGTCCAAAGGTTTCCCCAATAAAGGTCCAATCCTAGTCATTTTTTCCATCACCCAAAGTGTCTTATTATGTGCTGATTTTATAAGTCCATTATATCCTGTCCATTAAGTCCTGGTTCGGATCTCATCCAGTACGCTAGGTAGGGGCGGCCGGGTTGCCCGAGCCTTTAGCCTTGCATGCAGCTCACTTCGCTTGCCTCTTCTCCGCTTCCGTCGCACTTCCTGTCGGTAACAGTACGCGATTACAGTCAAGATTGGTGATTAGCCGGGTGAACTTGAATTCTTGTCCCAGTCTCTCGATCATATGTTCAGGGTGCACGGCTTTCCGCTAATGTAAGTACTAACACAACAAATAAAACGAACACAAAAAAAAAGACAGCTTTCCCGACCGGAGCGAACAAAGACATCTGGCATAGATAATAAATAAATAAATAAATAAATAAATAAATAAAAAGTAGACAGGTTCATGCACAATACTCATAATTGTACCCAATTCAGTGTGTGTGTGTGTGTGTGTGTGTGTGTGTGTGTGTCTCCCCATGCTGGGGAATACCAGTTCGGTGTAACACAAAACATCAATATTATCCTTCAAGCTGTGTTAGGGAGCGATCCCTACTTAAGCGCAACGTGCAAAAACAAATCACGGTAGCATAATCAGTCCATCCGTCTTAGGAAGAGGATAAGCCTCTACACTCTCGACATTAGTGCAGAATTACGCTGTCTCGACATGCACACTGTTGATCTATTTCGAGCACTGGCTTGTTTCGCAGTCACATTTCATTAAATCCACTCTTCGTTAGGACGAAGTGCCTACAAGATCCAGAGGACTCAAGGAGACCTTCTGTCCTCCATGGAGAACGAGTGAGAAAGAGAAAGAGCGAGAAAAAAAAGCAGAGGGAGGGCAAGTAAGCTTATTACTCATACCTCACTTGTCTATAGGGTCAGCCATGATACAGCGCCCCCTGGAGCAGAGAGGGTTAAGTGCCTTGCTCAAGGGCCCCAACAGTGGTAATGCTGGGGTTTGAACCCCCGACCTTCTGATCAGTAACCCAGAGCCTTACCCACTAAACCACCACTACCTTTACCAACTGCACCTTTAAGGAAAGTCAAGACGAGAAGCCCATAGCAGTGGTTCATTTCATCGCACCTTTCTACAAACTTGACAATTTTACTGTTCTGCCAAAAACCACGCCCATTTTTCATGTTGATTGGATCTACAGAGTGTTATCCAATGCCATTTTTGATGCTGTACAGAGATCCATAGAGGAAAAAACAAGGTGGAGCGGGGGGGGGGGGGGGGGGGGGGGGGGAGTACAACCATTCATTCATCTGGCAGGAGACTGAGAACCCATTTGGTGCAGTATTACTGAATGAGTACATGACAAGTTCAGACAAATCCCAGTGTCGTGACCTTGCTTTCCTCATTGGTCATCTAAAATAGGCTCAACTGCAGTATTCCTCAGGATACTTATTCCTCCTGAGCCTTGTTCTCCAAATGTTCATCAGAATCATCCGTGTAGATCCGTTTAAAATGTTTCCCAATTGGTGTAAGCTACATGTAGCATGCCACTGCCGCCGACCGCAAAGGACCCTACAGAGAATTGTGAGAACTGGACTTTTTCCAGTTTTACTCTGTCCAGTTTGGGCGATTCTGTGCCCACGATAGCCTCAGTTCTTGATCTTGCCTGACACGAAAGGAACCCAATGTGGTCTTCTACTGTTGTAGCTCATCCACCTCAAGGTTTGATGTGTTGTGCAAGCGGAGATGCTTCACCACAGTTTATGTGCATTAATAAGATCCTTCCTGGTAGTTCGAACCAATCTGGCCCGGATATGTTTACGTTCGAGATGTCTGATTGGACGTTGATTACAGCTTCCATACCTTTCGAAAGGTCTACCAATCATCATAAAGAGAAGTCGTGTGTCCAGGCAGGACAAGCCAAGACCGCGCTGTTGAGTAAACGTGCACTTGGGTAGGACTCAAAATGATGCATGTTGTGCAATGAGTGTTAATCTTTCATCGTTGGAAGCTACTCAAATGAAAGAGAGAGAAAAAAAAGGTACATTAGGGAAATGGGACAGTACTTCATTATTCCCTTCCCTCTGAAGAAACGTTAAGAGTTCATTGATCGAAACCTTGACATGAAACGAGCATTCCAGAGATTATACATTAAAACCATACAGATGTAATGAACAAATGCTTGGCTTACATGTGATGAAGTAATCCTTGTTCCTAATGAACTCCAGACCCATGTAGTTGGGGCTGAATTCCTGGAACTTGATGGTGAACTTGATGTCCATTTGAGGTTTATTACAGGTGACCAACACATATGGGTCTAGCACAGTCCTGCAGGATCCTGCTTGTTCTTTCTTCACAAGATAGAGCTTGTAATACTCATACAGCTGGCCTGCTTCTGCCTTAGGACAGATAATATCCACCTTGTCTCCAATATCAGGATAGATCACCAGGCCTTTGCCAGTCTGGAACCTGGATCACAAAGAGAGATGAAATGCAGGTTATGAATTTCCACGACATATGAACGGATATTCTACACACATGGGTACATTGTAAAGGCCCTTGTCGCCTGTGGATGGGTCCGAAGTCCTCCTGGACCACTCGCATTAGGACAGAAACGTTTAAACATGAGAACAGTGGTCATTTTATATTGATTTGCAGCGACACGTCCTTCTAAGACCACCAAAACCATGACGTGAAAATGTTCTCTAGGGCATAATAGCGCTATTCGACCCCCTTAATGTATGGGTAAAGCATTGAGGCCTGTATCATTCTTTTAGTATAGCCACGCATGGATGTGTTCGCCCACTTGTCCAGAATATGGTGAAGGATCATTCAGCAAATGTCAACCACTGCCGATGTTTTTGCATATCTGAATTCAAAAAGGTACATTGTAACCTGACAATAATAATAATAATAATAACGCTCTCGACGTGGTTGTGGACAGACTGTTCTTGCTGACATTATTATGACCATAACCCCATTTGCAAACTTTCCCACAGATCTGCATGCGTGCCACTGCGGCCATCTGTGCCACAATAATGCACCCTCTTTCAAAGTCACCTAGACTTTTTCTTCTTGCCAAGTTCATCCAAAATTGAGGTCAACTAGGCCTGCTCTGTATTGTTATACATGCCATCCAGCATGGTAGGATGTTAACTGCTTAACAGCATCGTGCAGTCCACCTGTATGAAAGCTTCTGCACTTGTTAGTCACCCATCTATTCAGTCTTAACAGAGAAACTCACCTCACAGCGGTGGGATTAAATTTTCCCCCTTGTAGTGTTACTAAAGTGTGTTGTATTAAATTATATTAGGGATGTTACGGTCCTCGTTTGTTGCCGCTCGTTCATTTTATTCTCTTGGAGTGATCTTTGTTGGACAACCACTGTATATTTAGCCTTTAGTAGCTAGAGTCAACCATAAGATGTCTGCTCATGTCTAATGTTTCCATATGAAAGAGCTCGCTTTTTGATGGAGAGTGGTTTTTGGATTGTGTCGGCCCAGCTTGGCTGCCATGAGCACCATGCCTGCAGAGGGGATCTTTACACACCATGGAGAGCCATCTGGGGCCATGTTTTCTACCTTGACAGAGGGCAGTCAGCTTGGCTGTGGCCACTTGGGCAGGAGAAACAACGGGATAAAGAGACCGAAGTGTCTGTCTAGTTGCAAGCTTCTAAATCTTAACCAAACCTGACCTGCATTCTCCTTCAAGTTAGCATTGGTTCCTCTCCTTGCCACGTGTAGTACATGTATGTGGAATATTAATCAAGATTTGAGGTGTCTAGTTAGATACAGTATTGTGCAATCATCATCTGAGACACCCTGCAGTGACCCACCTAGCATTTATCTCCTTATGCTAGAATAAAGAGAATTCTTCCCATTGATTACTGAAGAAACGCAACACAGAATGTTGCTCTATTCCTTGCTACTGATTGTACGGTGGGACAGTTTTCACTCACATGCCACACAATGCTGAGAATAATGTGCAGGGGAATTCTTCAGCCTGTCTGTCTGCTACGACATCTCCATGGCATGCGAATATCTGATGTAATCTAAACAGGGAGGTTAAAAAATAAATAAATAAATAAAAACCTCCTGTTAGTGCATTTCAGGTCTATTATTTGCTGAAATAATGTGTTACTTTGTTAACATCACATTGACTTCTGTTGTCTTTTTCGTATTCATGTCTAAAGCTGGTTGATTTGTCAATCTGTCAAATAGTTTCTGAACCTCAGATAAATGACGACAAGGGAAAGAAAACATAAATGTTTAAAGAAATACTACGAAAACGTATACATCTATTTAAGTTATAGGAATTTATTTGAGGAGATACTGAACATCTATATCCGTGTATAAATTTCTATATTTCTGCATAAATATGACCTAAAACATCATCGGATTTTCACAAAAGTCCTCAATTAGACAAAGAGAACCCAATCAATCAAACAAATGAGATTTTTTTTTTTAATATTATACTTGGTCATTTATTTATTAAGGAAAATGATCCAGTATTACATAACTGTGAGGGGCAAAAGTACGTGAACCTTTGAGTTCAGCATCTGATGGAACACCCTTGTGCAACAACCGCTGAAACTAAACGTTTCTGAAAACTGTTACATATATTATTTTGGCCACGTGACAAGATCAGATTCACTAGAGAAAGCAATGATGCTTGGAATGGTCAGTGGAACAAGAAAACGCGGCCGCCAAAGAGCGTGGTGGCTTGACGCCATCAAAAAGGACACTGGTTTGGGCATAGAGCAGCTGAAGGAGAAAGTCCTGGACCGGAAAGCATGGTGAGAGATGGCCTATAGTATCACTGAGAGTCGGACCCGACTGACCAGATAACATCATCATATATTAAATATTAGATATGAATCTCCCTGTTTCTAACTTATCCCCAAAAAGTTCACTGCAGCAAAAGTAAACGAGCAAACAATGGAATTTTCCTTATTTTTATTTGCAATGTCGTTCCTTGCTTATATTCAGCCTGGACACTTCAAAAATCAAAAAGGCATTCCTGTAAAATGTCAAAAGGAGCAAGAACGCTACACAGACTCCAAGATGTCTCGTCTTTCGTGATGATAAAGCGGGTTTAATATCATTCAGCCACATTATTCTACAGTCCAGTACAGAGTTCAAATGATGATGATTGAGGGTGCACTGAATTTAGTCGGTGATCCAGCTTTCTCATGCACCGAGAAGCGCACCTTTGCATACAGAGAGCACAGGCACACCAAAACAAAGAGCAATACACTATATGGGGGCATCTATGACATACAGCCCTACAATTTCAGAAGCTAGAGAATCCAACCCCAAAGCCTCGACTCTCTAATTGCAGACTTTCATTCACTTGAATGTCTAAAAACATTACACACACACACACACACACACACACACACACAATAAAAGCACAAAAAGCTGGGTGTGGGGGGAAAACGGGGAAATTTGCAATTCTAATCATCCCCTCAACAATTCTGGACAGCCAAGAAACAGGCAGCATTCTCCTCTGGGATATCATTTGCCTGACTAGAAAATAATGATGTGCCATCATTGCCATGGATACCACCCAAAAGAAAAGAATTGAGAGGATATTAATACAAAAGCTCAGCACACAAAATGAATTAGTGTAGAGATCAGGCTGATAGGAGGTTAATGAGTCTTCTAGCTTTTCTAAGAGAGCTCATATTTCCCTACAGCTTGCAATCTAACACCTGGGGATGAGCGTGTTTTAGCGGCTCCCTCCGTCAACCATTTCCAGCTCTTCGCCAGACTAAATGGGCAGACCCACAGCTCTTGGTGGAACAGTCTTCCAAATAGTAAATTAATTGAGCATATTACCTGTAAGGCCAGCAGACTCAGTTTCTCAGTGTACATCATAGGGATATTATAGACTAGGCCATCTGTTACATTCTATGCCATTTTTAATTATTTGTTTAATGGAATTTGACAGACACCAACGTCCATTCGTCTTATTTTATACCACTGAGCAGTTGCGGGTTAAGGGGCGTAGCAGTAGCAGTGCTGGGATTTAAACTCACAACCTTCTGATCAGAAGGACTGAATCACTGAGAACACTACAAATGATTGGTAATATCAGTGAGGTCAAACCAAGAGGTAAAAATGATTTCACTAGCATGATGGTGTTATGGGGAAAACATAACCCCTGAACAATATTACGGTTGTTTGATTGGACAAGAACAGAGGCGGCCATCTGATTGCATCAGTCTCCTGTGACAGGTGCCTTATTTGTTGTGAGCCCCAGAATATGACTCAAATGGGACTACAGTCATGGCTAATGTTATAGCCCTAGGAAAATGAGTTACAAATGCTTCCGGTCATGTTATCATGTTAGCAGTTTGTATACAATATGCAGTGCTGTGAGAAAGTATTTGCCCCAACTCATACGAAATAGTTTTAGATCTTCAAACGAAATACAACATAAAGTAAAGGCAACCTGAGTTGACGATACAGTTTTTTTTTTGTTTTTTTTTTTATTGAAGTAAAAAAAAAAACATGATCCAACACCTGATCCAAAATCTAATTGCCCCCTTAAACTTAAAATCTGGTTGTGCTAGCTTTGCCATCAATAAAAGTAACCAAACACTTCCGATAACTGGAGCTCAGTCTTTCACAGCACTGTGGTGGAACTTTGGCACGCTCTTCTTTGCGTAACTGCTTTAGTTCAACCACACTGGGTTAAACTGCCCGTTTAAGGTCCTGCCACAGCATCTCAATAGGTTTAAGTCAGGACTTTGACTAGGCCACCCTAAAACTTTTACTTTTTCTTTTTTTAAGCATTCAGAGATGGACTTATTTCTATGCTTTGGATCGTTGTCTTGCTACGTAATCCAGTCGCGCTTGAGTTTCAATTTACGGACTGAAGACCGGACATTCTCCTTTAGGATTTTCTGATATAGAGCAGAATTCATGTTTCCATCAATTATTGCAAGTTCCCCAGGCCCTGAATCAGCAAGGCATCCCCACACAATCACACTTGCTCCACCATGCTTGAACATAGGTAAGGGAATTCTGCTCTCCAGACCTGCATGATCGGTCTCGGAGGTCCTACTTCTGGATGGAGCTCTCATCTTCTCCAAATCCAGACTGCTGGGACAAAGGCTTCTTCTAAGCCAAACATATTACATATAGATCAATAATGATCACTTTAATAATATCTGTTGTTACCCAGATGAGGATGGGTTCCCTTGAGTCTGGTTCCTCTCAAGGTTTCTTCCTCTTAAACATCTTAGGGAGTTTTTCCTTGCCATTGTCGCCACTCAGTGTCTTGCTCAGTTGGGATAATTTCTCACTTTTACTGTGTATGTACTGTGTTTATATTTCTGTAAAGCTGCTTTGAGACAATGTCTATTGTAAAAAGCGCTATACAAATAAAATTGAATTGAATTGAATTGAATTCGGTGTTTGGTTTACGCCAGATGTAACGGGACTCCTGTCTTCCAAACAGTTCCATTTTCAACTCATCAAGAAACAGAACATTCTCCCAAAAGGTTTGAGGACCATCAAAGTGTGTTTTGGCAAAATGCATACGAGCCTTAATGTTCTTCTGCATTAGCAGTGGTTTTCTTCTCACCACTCTTCCATGGAGGCCATTTTTACCCAGTGTCTTTCTGATAATGGAGTCATGAACACGGACCTTTATTATGTCTTTAGTTCTTTTGTGTCTTCCTGGATGAGTAGTTGATCTTGGAGGAATATTGGAAGATTGGCCACTTCTCGGAAGGTTCACTACTGTGCCGAATTTTTCCATTTGGGGTTACGGGCTCTCACTTTGGTCCTTTGAAGCCTTTGAAATAGCTTTGTAAACCTTCCGATACTGATCACCACCTTCATCATCATTTCTGGAAAAAACTTTCAATTTTGGCATAGTGTGTTACAGGGTAAGATCTTTTAACCCACTTCATGCTGTTGAAAAAGTTCTATTTAAGTGTAGATGTGATTGAACAGGGTTTGCAGTAATCAGACCTGGTTGCGTCTAGTCTAGCTGAATCCCATTATGAATGCAGTTTCATACATTTGGGGAATTAGTAACTACAGGGACAAATATATTTTCACACAGGCCCAGATGGTATTGGAGAACATTTTTGCTTCAATGAAGAACATTATCATTTAAAAACTATCATTTTAATTTGGTATGGAAGACTATTGTCTGCAAAATACTTCCATACCCGTGGGACTACTAAGATATGTTTTATAATAAATATTGAGTATTGCAAGCATCTATTTGGTGCAGCGACACATTATTAGCCAGACAGCCAGCATCATATCATCTATTCAATTAGATCTGCCCCCAGAAATGGGTTCTAATGGTTTTTGAAATGCCTGTCACATCCATCTGTTCCATGGCCCCTTCGACTCGGAGCCATGCCATAGCGCAATGATCTCATGACACTGGTCCTTCTCAGATCTTTTCAAAACTCAAACAAACCCCCCCCCCCTTTTTTTTCCTCTTTTCCCATACTCCCTTTCTTCTTTTGCTGTACCTTCCACCCCCTGTACCTAACACTTGGAAATAATTTGTTGCTTGAGTTTGAAGGAGTGAGTTGATGGGCTGTACTATCCAACATCGAGACTCAGTTTAGCACTGACACCAGTTCACATTCTTCACCAGCCCTCCAATTTTCACTGTCAGCATTGAAGGCAGTTTCTGTGAATGAACTTCACCGGGGGGTGAAATAGCTCATTTGGAACCAGTGCTGCTAGTAACGTGCCATTTCAACTGTAGAATTCAGTGCGTATTTTCAAAACCACTTCATTTCAGACAACGAACCCCACAGATGCCAGCACAAGCTTTTTATCTATATGTTCATTTCTGCTTTAAAACTTTGTGAACGCAAACCAATTCATCCTGCTGAGAAAAATGCATGGAAATCCTATTGCCTTGGAAAAGCTCTAATGATGAACATTATTAAGACACAGGTTCGCAAGATATCTCTTTAAACCCAAGGTGGACCAGTTGCTTCTTAGATAGCAGTTCATCTGTTTCTCATACAATGACGAGTTTCAGCTGGGCATTTTTCCTGGCTTAAGGTAATTCTGAGAAAGCTCTGAGTTCCTGCTCTTTGTAATGGAGATCCACAGTACACTGCGAACGTTATGTTATATATATATATATATACACATACATACATACACACACATATACATATATACACACATACATATATATATATACACACACATACATACACGTATATACACAGTATATATACATACACATACATACATATATATACACATATATACACATACACACATATATATATATACACACACATACACATACATACATATATATATACATACATACATACATACATACATACATACATATACACACACACATACATACATACAGTATATATATACACACACATACAGTATATACATATATATATATACACACACACATATATATATATATATACACATACATACATACATACATATATAATAATAATATTATATATGTATGTATGTATGTATATGTATGTATGTTATATATATATATGCATATATATATACATATATACACACATATATACACACATACATACATATATATATATACACATATACACATACATACACATATATATACACACATACATACACACATATATACACACATACATACATATATATATATACACATATACACATACATACACACATATATATATACACACACACATATATATACACAC
>JAFFST010054766.1:157712-170026 GCA_022414735.1 Noturus placidus | reverse complement strand
GTGAGAGCGATGACACCAAATTTAACACACCTGCTCCCCATTCACACCTGAGACCTTGTAACACTAATAAGTCACATGACACCGGGGAGGGAAAATGGCTATTCGAGCCCAATTGGAACATTTTCACTTAGGGGTGTACTCACTTTTTTTTCCAGTGGTTTAGACATGGGCGGCTGTGGTGCAGGTGGTAGAGCGGGTTGTCCGCTAATCGTAGGATTGGAGGTTCGAATCCCGGCCCGGATGACTCCACATGCCGAAGTGTCCTTGGGCAAGACACTGAACCCCAAGTTGCCCCCGATGGAAAGTTAGCGCCTTGCATGGCAGCTCTGCTACCATTAGTGTGTGAGTGTGTGAGTGTGTGAATGAGAAACAGTGTAAAGCGCTTTGGATAAAAGCGCTATATAAGAGCACCATTTACATTAATGTGTGTGTGTGTGTGTGTGTGTTGAGTTATTTTGAGGGGACAGTAAATTGACACTGTTACACAAGCTGTACACTCACTACTTTACATTGTAGCACAGTGTCATTTCTTCAGTGTTGTACATGAAAACATATCATCACATATTTACACACATGAGAGGGGTGTACTTATTTCTGTCAGATACTGTATCTGTGAGTGAGTTTAAGGTACACACAGGAGCAGTCTGGCTGTGCTAGCTGACACAGCTGATGTTATTCATTTTATTTAATATGCTGTGCTAACATGTAAAGAATAAATGAATATTAAGTGACTTACATTTTATACTCTGTTTTTGTTCTATCTCCCCAACGAAAATGGTTCCAAACAAAGCCACAGAAGGTCCTGCTCCTCTTTTCCTTCTAATTTATTTTGTTCAAATGGGGGATTTCTTATTTATTTATTTTTTTTTTTTCAAAAGGGAGACTTCTTTACATATACTTTAATTTTCAAGTTTTGATTATAATAAAGCATTTGTTCAACAACAACAAAAAAAAAACAACCCCATCTGTTTTCATTCCTTTATGGGTCATTATAACTAATAATAATAATAATAATAATAATAATAATAATAATAATAATAACCATCTCAGAAAAGATCAGTTATAATATTATCATACCGTAGCAACCCTACTATATCATCTATAATCCTGAATCATCTGGAAGAAACTGGACTTCTGTACGCTGGGTCAGAAATAATTCTCCTGAAGAGATGGGTGTTGTAAAATTAGAACCCAAGATATAATTTTATCAATGCTCTCTAATATACAGTCAGTCAGGTTCATAAGTATTTGCTCATTCCTGGGCGGTTAATGCAAGATTTTGTTAAACCCCTTGAATAAATCCTGAAAGTGGCTGTGTCTCAGTCGGTAGAGCGGGGTGTCCACTAATCCACTAATCGTAGGGTTGGTGGTTGGAATCCCGGCCCGGGTGATCCCATGCCGAAGTGTCCTTGGGCAAGACACTGAACCCTAAGTTGCCCCCGATGGCAAGCTAGCACCTTGCATGCAGCTCTGCTACCATTGGTGTGTGAGTGTGTCTCATTAGTAAGTCGCTTGTAAATGTAAAATGATATTTCTGTAAAGCTGCTTTGAGACAATGTACCATTGTAAAAAGCGCTATATAAATTATTAAATTAAATTAAATTAAAGTCTTCACTGCAAACTCATCCTAACTGCTTCATTTCAAATCCATTGTGGAGGTATACATAGGCAAAATTCCGAAAATAGTGTTACTGTACCCGATTGTAGCATTATTAAACATAATCCTGAGCTCCACAAATGTCCAGTCGTTTCAGGAAGTATAATCTTGGCTGCAGTCTGGAACACAGAGTCTCACCACAAAAACCTTGAAATGCTTATAAGAGGAACCTGGGGCTGTGCTTTCATTATAAATAATCATGTGATCATCTATTCCTTATTCCTTTTATTCCTCTGTCTTAACCGTCAAAATCGATTGATTGACACTCCATTTTATGAACCTAAGCCTGAATTTTTTTCCCGCAATTTGTCGCCACAGGCACGCATCGCTAAACGTGAAAGGAAGCTGGTGGATTTTGATAGTGCCAGACATCACTTTGCCTCAGTACAGAAAAGTAAGAAGAAGGATGAGGCCAAGATTGCCAAGGTACCCTAGCATGCTATGTGTGAGGCTAGAGTGCATATACAGTATAATGTACTAATATATCCAATTAAGATAAATAATATTGTGTGTGTGTGTGTGTTTAGCTTTATAGACAGGTTATATGAATTTAAATTCTGGAAATGTGTGTTAATAAAAGTGCTTGCCTTGCTTGCTGTCTGTCTTTCACTCTCTGAATGTCCAGGGCTTGGCCCTGATGGAGAAATCTGCTCCAGGATGGGCTCAGGGAATAATCTCAGCACATCAGGTTGCACAAACTAACCTTACCAGATGCCAGGTGATAGACCTAACACCTCATTAACTCCCAATTAATGCCCCAACTTCTGCTTGCCTGACTCACAGTGCTGGCACACAGACTAAACATCTATCCTACATCTACCGCAGGATGTTCAGTAACTGTTCTAAAAATGACACCGTTAATGTGATGCCTTACTTCACCTAAATGTTATGATGTAATGTGTGTGTGTGTGTGTGTGTGTTTCCTCAGGCTGAGGAAGAGTTGGGAAAAGCCCAAAAGGTCTTTGAAGAAATCAACTATGACCTCCAAGAAGAGCTCCCATCTTTGTGGAACAGGTGTCACCTCATTTCTCACTCTCTTTGTTCTCCTCTGTTTGTGTTCTTTCTACTACTCCTTTTCTAGCCTATGTGTTACAGAACGAGACTATACAGGAAGCAATTGCAGATCAAAGTCTTTATTTACAACTAAAGTCAAAGTACAAGAAACGGGAAACAAGGTCTAAACATAAACTAGAATCGAAGCAAGAAACTTAAAGAAGACATGGAAACGCTACGGCTTAGCACAATTACACATTTAAACAAATACTCATCTATCATTTAACTTGAACTAAGGCATGAAACACGAAACTAGAGCCGGGCATGGAAACATTACCACGTGGCACCATTCCACATATAATACTGCGCGAAGTGCGCAGCAACGCGAAGGGTTCAAACAACAAATGTAATTACCTTGAATGCTGACAGCTGGTAACAATCAATACACTCCCTCGCAAAGAAACCAATGACTAATCAAGGAGGAGACCCAACAGAAACAAACGCACGTGTCCATTGAAAACAAAGTCTCCATGGTTCCTATGTAACACGCGAGCATGTGCTCACTCTCTTTCGTGCACGCGCACGCTCTCCGGCTCTCCGTGCACGTCGCCACCACAGCGCCATCTGCCGGTGAGATCGTGACAGAATCCCTCTCCAACAGTGCTCTTCCCGGACCTCCTCCAATGGTGGTCCTGGTCCCCTGGGTAACCTGTCCTTTGCTGCACCAGGAAACTGAGCGGCCTCCGCCGGGCAGCAGGCAGGCACCCCCAGCGAGGTTGGGGCATGGAGTGATGTCCACCGCATGGCTGGAGCTCGGGCCGACGTCCTCTGCGGGGCTGGGTCTCGGGGCGACGTCCTCTGCAGGGTTGAGTCTCGGAGAGTCAGTCTCTGCGAGGCTGGAATGCAGGACAAGTCAGCGGGACGGCTTGACACGTTGACCTCGGGCTGGTGCTCCGGAGCGGACACCTCCTGCTGTGTTTGCGTTGCTCAGTGTAGTCCCCCGGCAGCAGGAAGTCCCAGTAATTCATGTGGCTCTGCTGCCTGCATAGCGCAGTGTAGTCCTCCGGCTGCGGGGGCAGGGGAAAATGTGCTTGAGGCGACGTGGCGCATGGCCCAGCTTGCGGCAGCAGCGCTCTTTGCTCCAGAAAGTGATTGATCTGAGCTAGGAATTCGTCTTTTAATAAGCTTTCTTCTCTATGATTAAACTCAACAAAAAACATTGTTGTGTAATGGATTTATGTACACAAATATTATAATATTTTATAATATATTGTGAATATATAGTGCAAGGCTTTATATTGACTGTCTTTAGCTTAATCCTGCACAATCACACACTTTTTCCTTCTAACAGGCTTCTAGTAAAGAATGTAGGTGATGCAAACCAGAGCAACTCAATAAAAAATATAGCATTGGTTATTCCACTATTGCTAGACTATGCAGTCACTAGCATTGCCAAGCCACGACTCTAGGGTCCCTGCTGTAGTCCTGAGTTTGGATTATTGTCTATATGGGGTTTTGTATGTTCTCCCCATGTCCGAGTTTATTTCCTCCAGCTTCTCTGTGCATGCACAGTGCCTTGTGATGGACTGAGGCTCATCCTGCTTCGTGCCCAAAGTTCTCAGGATACATTTTGGATCCTTTGCAACCCTGAACAGGACACAGAAAATGAATTAATGAAAAGTAATTTTTATAATAAAACCCAATAAGTACAGAAGTGACCAGATTAATAACGGTAACTACAGAAGAACCAATTTGTACAAATGAAAACATTAGTCACTTAAAGAATTGCATGCATTTCCTTAAAACATGATCATATGAAGCCTCCAGTGGTAAGAGATAGGAAAGTGTATAATGTAAATGTGCAGTGATATTCATCCTGATGTTAATATAGTGTATCGTAAGTCATAAATTAAAGATGTCAATTGAAAGCGAGTCTTCAGTGAGCATGGACATGTCATTTGGGGAAAAGATGAGCTGATTTCCCTGTCCTTGTATGCCAGTCTTTGGGAGGGAAGCAGTGAAAGGCAAGAAGGTGCGATTAAAATAAACGAGGAGCTATTACTTTTGTCTGTCTTTTTGTTTACATGTAACTCAGTTTTCAGTTTCTCTCTTTACTCCTCAGCCGTGTCGGTTTCTATGTGACCACCTTTCAGAGTATAGCCAGGCTAGAGGAGGAGTTCCACAGAGCGCTGGGCAAAGTGAGAGCTCTGCTAACACTCACCCTATTTATATTTACACACATGCTGGAGATAAAACCATAAATACATAGAACATACATAGATGCATCTGTTATCTCAAAGGGGAAATCTGGGGATTAGCTCTGTCATTCCTTAGTATAAACCTGTCTTTCATTCTCAGCTGAACCTCAATCTATGTGATAGTATGACCAAACTTGTGGAGCAGCAACAGATTAAGTGAGTGTTTATTGTGTTTTTGAGCTTTGTCCTATTAGATCGAGCATGTCAGAACTGACTGTAAGCCCCAATACTTTGTGTATACTAAAACAAATTCCACATTCCTCACAGAAATGCTGCTAGCAAAACTACTGAGACGAGGTAAATAGACTTTTGCTGTGTGTGTGTGTGTGTGTGTGTGTGTGTGTGTGTGGCACTAACACTAACACGTTTAGGCAAAGCCTATTCTACACTGGTCATCTTGTCCTCTGTGTCATTTTGCATGAGATTTTCAGGAAGTTTTTTTTATAGCTTCACTGATTCTTTTTACCTTCCTGCAGTGAAGCACCAGACAACCACAATGTCACAGCAGAGTCTGGGTCTGACATTACTAAACCAGCATCTAAGGTACTGTTCTATTGCCATTCATTTGTAACCTAAAAGAGAGAGGTAGAAAGAGTGAGAATAATGAGAGAAACCGAATAAGACACCTGTACGAAGTCTTCCTGGAGTCCATAATAGATCTCTTTTCTCTGACAGTACACACAAATGTATTACTGCAGTTACAACTGCAACCAATCTGCAACATATGCATGCCCTAAGTTCATGTGCATTCTGATACAGTTTCGTATATGTCAAGATCAAGATGGAGTTGGGACATTATTGTGTAGATCAGTGACTGTCTGTCTCCAGGCATCTGGTGAGATTAGTTTGAGCTATTTGATGTGATTTGTTTCCCTGATCTCAGCCTGGAGAAGAGAGCTAAGAGAAAAGTTTAATTGTGGGTGGTCAGGTGTGTTATGTGGCTTCACAGGCAGGTGTTTGTGTGTGTGTGTGGCTGATTGGGCGGCTGTGTCTCAGTGGGTAGAGCGGGTTGTCCACTAATCCACTAATCGTAGGGTTGGTGGTTGGAATCCCGGCCCGGGTGATCCCATGCCGAAGTGTCCTTGGGCAAGACACTGAACCCTAAGTTGCCCCCGATGGCAAGCTAGCACCTTGCATGCAGCTCTGCTACCATTGGTGTGTGAGTGTGTCTCATTTGTAAGTCGCTTTGGATAAAAGCGTCTGCTAAATGAATAAATGTCAATGTAATGTGTGTGTGTGTGTGTGTGTGTGTGTGTGTGTGTGTGATATGGAATGCAGCAGGAATTTAAAGGAATTCTACAAATAGAGTTCTACAAATCTACAAACAGAGCGAAACACAGACGCAGGGTGTTTTAGTTTAAACACAAATGTTAAAACCTCTTGGTTTATGGCATTAAGCTGGAACCCCAATTCTAAAAAAGTTGGGACAGTATGGAAAATGCTAATAAAAACAATGAGGAGTGATTTGTAAATGTACTTTGACTTATAAAAAAAAAAAAAAAAACATATAAAGTCAAGGTATTTGATTTTTTTTCCTAATCAGCTGCATAGTTTTTTGAAGGTACATTTATTTTGAAACTTGCCCTGTGATGGACTGGCACTCTGTCCAGGGTGTACCCCGCCTTGTGCCCCATGCTCCCTGGGATAGACTCCAGGTTCCCCGTGACTCTGATAAGAATAAGCGGTGTAAAAGATGGATGGATAAAGGGGATGTTTGTATTGTTTTATTGTGCTGTTTTCTGTATCTTTAAATAAAAACATTTAAAGTGACCGCATGCATTCTGCCTGTTGTTCTTTACATAGCTAGTAGCCTACACTGTGATAACGTTAACAATGGGCAAGGAGAAGGAAGACAGGCAGGCTTATTACTTCTTCTTACGTTATGGGGTTTCTTTCCTTTTTCACACAAACACACACACTCAGCTCAGCTCGCCTTGCACTTGGTGTTTAATCTCTCTCGCTCTCTCGCTCTCTCGGCGTGTGCCTCTCCCTCTTTTATCCTCACGTCTTCTTACTGAAACAGAATTTTCATTAGCAGAAATTCCCCACAGGTGTGCCCTCCTTATCAGTCGCTTTCTCCGGCTTCACTCTCCATTCACTAATTGGCTCTCGTCCACTCCTCCGCCTCCACATACCCTCACCACCCGACTCCATCCATCCTGCTACCGACTCCCCCTCACCCTGCCAAGAGAGGAGATCTGCGACAGCCATCATATCAGAGGGTGAGGAACACCCATTTGATAGCCAGGGAGAGCTCTCGCATGGAGAGCTTATAGCTTATGTACAGCACGGGGCACTCCGCCCCTCCACCACCTGGGACAATAGTATACCCATCCCCCACCCATCTGCAAAATAAAAGTGAGGCAGAAGTTAGGAGAATGTCGGAGTGATCCGCCCCACACAGTGCCGATTTTACCTGAGTGAAAGCCTGTTGGCACAGCTCCATCCACTGGACCTGGTCTGGTGCCCCCTTTCTAGTGAGATTAGTCAGCGGGCTGGTGACATCCAAATAATTAGGCATGAACCTACGATAATAGCCAGCCAGCCACAGAAACTATCTCACCTCCTTTTTGGTCTTGGGCCTTGAGAAATCGCTGCGGTTTTATAAATTTGGGGATGCACCTGCCCATGACCCAAGCACAGATAGACTTTCCACCCGTCCAATTGCGCACTTTTTCGGGTTCACCATGAGCCCTGCCCGCCTCAGCAACCTCAGGACCGCTCTTAATTGCTGCATGTATCGCAGCCTGATAATATAATAATATCATCTAAATAAGCAGCCGCATAGGCCACGTGCAGAGAGAGCATCTTGTCCATGAGCCACTGGAACGTCGCAGGCACCCCAAACAACCCAAAAGGAAAGGAAGGGTCACGAATTGGTGTAACCCACATGGTGTGGAAAAGGCAGTTTTTTCATGGGACATAGGAGTTAAGAGGCTCTGTCAATTTCCCTTCATTAAATCCAGTGTTGAGTAAAAGTGGGCGTTTTGTCAATGCATGGCATTGGGTATGCGTCGAATTTAGACACCATGTTGACTTTTCTAGGATCCAAACGCAGTATCGGACCGTCCGTTGACCTTGGGGATCAAAACCTCCGGCTGCTCCAGCCACTGTGGGATTCCTCGATTACCCTGCATGCCGAGCATAGCCCCATATCATGTACTACATTTTTTGTGTTTGGACAGCTGATATGATCAGCTACGTACCACCCCTGGGGTTGTCTCAATGTGGTGTTCTATGAGGCTTGTGCGACTGGGGACAGGGTGTGCAGTTTTTCTTCTATGGTCAAGAACGTGCTGAATTTCATTCTTACTCTTTGAAGGTCCCTCCTCCCAATTTTCTTGAAACATGTCAAGTACACCACAATAATTCAAAAAGGGAAACCTGGAGGCTTCCGGGACCTCTCATACGGCAAATAGCAAGGGCTGTATTCCATGTATTCCAATTTCGCGCATCATCGTGAACGAATTTTCGGATCATGTTCTTAAGTGTTTGTTTCAAACATTCCACCAGCTGTCTGTTTGAGGATGAATAACGATAACAATAAACGGTGGTGTGAACTGATTTAATCCCCAACATCCCATACAGCTCGTGTGGTGTTCATGACATGAACGATGTGCCCTGGTCAGGCAGGATCTCTTTCGGGATCCCTACATGGGAGATAAGAGGAGGAAGATCTGTGCTGTGGAGTGGCACCGCTTCTGGATGCATTGCGTAGCCCAGTAAGACTATGTGTGGGCGCTACTACACTATTGGAGTGACCAGAGGATTCACCAGCATACATCGCCATGAGTGCCTGGCCAATAATTGTATTGTATTCTGTGTATTGTTTATTTATGTACAGCGCTTTGAGAAGCTACTTTTAAAGGCGCTTTATAAAATAAAGATGATTATTATTATTGTTTTTATTATTATTATTATTATTAATAATAATAAAAGTGGGCCAGGAGTCGGCCCAGTGTTTTCCCCTGCCCTAAGTGCCCTGCCATGTTATTTTGGTGAGTCGCCTGGAATACCAATTTCCAACTGCTCTGCAGAACCATAGGAGTGGGAGAGCACGGCATTCGACTGGACCTGCTGAAAATCGATTACTCTCACTTGGTCAAAGGCGTGCTTTGGCATTTTTCTGCTCTAATGGGCCAATCCCAAAGGGGAATCCCTGACAACCTGCACCATCGGTGGCCCTCACCTGTGGAAAAGAGGGGGAGGAGGAGGGTGAGGAAAAACAGGTATGGGTTGGGTCTTGGGGAATCCAACCCCTGTCATCAGGGGCAGGACAGGGACGAGAGAGAGAAGAAAGTGAAGAGCTGAGAGGATCGCCTGCCCCAGGATATGCCGCCATTTGGTGTTCTGCCAGCTGGACTGCTTCCTCCAGCAATGCACTGAACCGACGAACTGCTCCAGGACCACCAGGTCGATCACCTCCTCTGTGCTGTGCCCCTCAGCTAATAGCCAAGTCCGGCAGGTGTCATGGAGTTTCTGGGCAAATGCAGTCAGATAACATCCTGAAGTGTCAGGGACCGGAAATGCTGACGGTGCTGCTCTGGGGTCTGGCCGACTCTCTGCAGAATCACCCACTTCAGGTCCGGGTACTCCATCAGATTTGCGACCGGCAGCTGTTGGGCTACTAGCTGGGCTTATCTGAACAACAGCAGCTGTACCAATGGCCAGCCCCATGCCAGTGCAGAGCATTCGTAGAGCTCCAGGAAGGCCTCTGGGTCATCCTGCCAATCCATCTTCCTAAGCGCAACATGGGGTGCTGTTCCTGCGGCTGCCAGGGCTGTTGCCAGCACTCCAGCCTGCTGTACCAGGCCCTGAAACACCTGCCGGTCCTTGGCCTGAGCATCGAGGAGGTCCTTTGTATGCTGCTCCTGCTTGCCGTGCAACTGCGACCAGGTTCTGGACAAGTTCGGCTAGCGGTGATGACTCCATGGTGGCACCTCCTTCACTCCCGGGCTTCGACACCAGTGTGACAACTTTTAACGACTTTAACTCTATATCTTTAACTTTATCCTCGCCTTGTCTTGCTGAAACAGAGAATATTAATTAGCAACAATTCCCCACAGTTGTGCCCTCTTTAACACTCATCTTCTCCGTCTCTGCTGTTTGAAATACCATCAACTTAGTTTGACCCCATTTATATTCACATCCATCCTGCATCGTTTCCTAGTTGTCTCACTACCCGGAGTGAACGAGTAGTCCGCACAATATAGTCCATAGTCTGTAGACTGTCTGGAGCATGCTAGGAATACATGCAAGCTAGTCATGGATTTACAGTACTTCCAGACACTGCTGAAGCCAGTGTTGAATATTGTCAACTGCTGGTTCACATTCAACTCAGAAATGTCTCTAGGGTGTGCCTTAGAATCAGTCTATCACACCGGTGTGCTCATAATCACCCAGAACATAAGCTGTGTACACATTACAGTGTATTCTGCACATAAGTGTGTTCTAACACTCTGAGAGCCTCTGAGATGATACAGTGATCCAGAACTCCCATCATTGCTTCTAGAAATCTCAAGCACCAACACCTCAAGCGCGAATTCTGCATTATTGCTTATTATTCATTAAGTATATAGTGGGAATCGATGAGTTGCCGACTCACTCAAGTGAACAAACTCTGCTCCAATCTGAGCTTTGCAAGCTCAGCAATGTGATAAGCCCATGCTTGTGGCAAATATCTAAAGCGTGTCCTGTGCCAGTGTAATAAAAAGAGTTCAGGATGCTGAGGTACACTGCCCTCAACAATAACACTTAATGGCTATGCAAATTTACAAAAAATAACTTTTGCTAACTGAAAAATTTATGAAGCTAATATCAATCTATAACCAGCTTTGGAGCTTTGGTTATTTCCAAAAGCCTGATGTTTATGAGGCGGGAAGAAAAAAGACTTTTTTACTTTTTTAGCCATTGAAAATCGTAGCTTATAACAAAATGCTCTGTGATCGGTTCACGACGTGCAATGCCAAAACATAGAGGTAATCACTCGGAATAATTATTAGGAAAATAAAGAACAGTCGAGCATCCTGCATTGCTCTTGTCCACTTGAGTCCACTTGAGATGGAATGACCGCCCTGCTAATAGCTTAGTTTAGTGTTTAGTTTAGTTAATAGCTTCAGTTTAGTGTCCAAGACGTAATATTTAAACCTGAATAGTTTGAAAAGTTTAGTCAAGCTGTTGTTCAATAATTTCAATTCCATTCAATTATTTGTATAACACTTTTAACAATGGACATTGTCACAAAGCAGCTTTAGAGAAATAAATAAATCCTGGATATAATTATTTATTATTATCTTTTATTAATTTATCCCTCATGAGCAAACCGGAGGCAACGGTGACGAGGAAAAACTCCCTGAGATGATATGAAGAGGAAACCTTGAGAGGAACCAGACTCAAAGGGAACCCCTCCTCATCCGGGTCACACTTGATAGTGTGATTGTAAACCATTTTCCTTTTACAACTGTGTACTATATAGTCCAATTGTGTAACCAGGAACTTATGAGCTTATGAGCAACTGATGAATATGAGCATCAGTGTCATTTCTGAATTCATTATCGTTTCTACGTGAAGTCTATTTTGTTGGTTATGAACTTTTCAGCGATGGAGACTTGACTTTGCATGCATGCAGTAGGACCAAGCATCTAAATGCGCAAAGGACAAGCTTCGACAGCACAAACTACATTCTGCCTCATGACTGAACAGAGTTACATCCAATCATTAGCAGACTTAAAGTCCATGTCAGATCGTAGGAATATGAGCTTATTTTCCATTCTCAGACACATGCAGACACATCGGTGACCAATGGCGGATCTAATATTGAGCTTCCACCAGGAGTTCTGTACAAGGTAAGACTCTGAATACATTTGTTCTGTACTGTGGATTCTGGGTAAATGATAAATATACAGAGCATTCGGAAAGTATTCACTGCGCTTCACTTTTTCCACGTGATGTTACAGTCTTATCCCAAAATGGATTCAATTCATGATTTTCCTCAAAACTCTACAAACAATACCCCATAATGACCCCATGAAAGAAGTTTGTTTGAAATCTATGTAAATTTATTAAAAATAAAAAAAGCACATGTACATAAGTATTCACACCCTTTGCTCAATACTTTGTTGAAGCACCTTTGGCACCAATTACAGCCTCATTACAGTCATGTGGGCCGGGAATCGAACCGCCAACCCTACGATTAGTGGACAACTCGCCCCACCACCTCAGCCACCGCCACCAATCGTGTCTCTGTGGTCTCCAGACAGTGCCCTGGACTTCATGGCTTGGTTAGTGCTCTGACATGCATTGTTAACTGTGGGACCTTATATAGACAGGTGTGTGCCTTTCCAAATCATGTCCAATCATCTGTATTGACCACAGGTGCACTCCAATCAAGCTGTAGAAACATCTCA
>JAFFST010054766.1:144609-156688 GCA_022414735.1 Noturus placidus | reverse complement strand
GAGAGAGAGGAAGGAAACGGGTGTGAATACTTATGCACATGTGCTTTTTTTTTTTATTTTTAATAAATTTGCAAAGATTTCAAACAAACTTATTTCATGTGGTCATTATGGGGTGTTGTTTGTAGAATTTTGACGAAAATAATGAATTGAATCCATTTAGGAATAACGCTGTAACATACGTGGAGAAGTGATGCGCGGTGAATACTTTCCGGATGCCCTGTATGTTCTTATCTCTCTGTCTGTGTGCATAATGGCAGGTGAAAGTGATACATGACTATGCAGCCACGGACGGTGATGAGCTGGACCTCAAAGCTGGGGACATTGTGCTTGTAATGCCCTTTGTTAGCCCTGATGAGCAGGTCAGTAATAATTCCGGCCAATTCATTTCTGAAAAATGAAAGGTTTTAAAGGTTTAACAGTTATCAAATGTACGGACCTTTCTCATGTTGTGCTGTTTGTGGATGTGCAGGACGAAGGATGGTTGCTAGGTGTGAAAGAGACCACCTGGCTTCAAAATAAGGACTTTACTGCTAAAGGAGTATTCCCTGAAAATTTCACCCAACGTTTGTAATCAGGTTTTAGGTTGTCAATATTTATGCTCAATGCTTTATGAACTATTTCTGTTTCAAACATGACCTTTTTTTGTTTCTTCATCCGCTCACCTTTCCGGTCAATCCAGTAAGTATTCAGACCCATTCATTGTTTTCTCTCCACACTTGGATATGTTGCAGCCTCGTGCTAAAATGCTTGACCCACACTCCATAATGACGAAGCAAAAACCAGATGTGAAACCAATGAAGGATCTCAATACTTTCTGAATGCACTGTACGTCCTGTTCTCTTTTTCTTCTGGTTTGGATAAATAAATCCATCCCTAGTTTTCGTGTTAAAGACATTGTTTCATGCACTGTGACGTACCATGGCTAGAGGCAGAGTGCATTATAACTGGAAATTTTACAGTAATCTCAGAATGTGACATTAGTTCAGCCGCTTACATATTGTGGTGTGTACTTTTTAACATTTCTACTGATCAGTTCTCGTGTGATTGTGTATGTAACTGGCTTTCAGGTTGATGGTTTCGGAGAAATGCCTCCAGAAAGCATTGAAGAAATATGAGTAATGAGTGAAATTAATATTTGGAGCTTGTGACTAGTACCTTTCTGCCTAACTTGTGATCTAGAAGCTTTCCTCCGCCAAACCTTGTCTTACTTATATTTTAGGGTTCTATGTCACTCCTTCTAACCACCAGGAGATGGTGTTTAACACGTGGACATTTTCTTCTCCACATATACATACATGCTGAGAGCGTACCACAAAGTCATGTGGTGGCAGCATAAAATAGCCGAGTATAAATATATACCACTATCAGTGACTATCTCTCCATTTAATTCTTAAACACAAAGTTTGACGGTTTACACGATACACACAGCTTCAGCGCTGATTAATTACCAACCATCCTGCAGGATTCACTCACATGCAGCCAAGGCTGTGGCTGAACATGTGCCCAATGCCTCTGCATTCACATTGCTTGACCTCTCGTATCGGAATCTTACTCCTGGCAATGTGAAGCATGGTCCAGGATGCAGAATGACACTCGATTAGATTGGTTTATGGAGGTCACAAAGTCTGGTTGGCACAATCTGTGTGGTTGGACACATGCAATCAACCCTGAGAAACCTAGTTTACATGCCAGGGTCAGGGTCAGTTGTTAGGCCTGCAGTCAAGAAAGCCCAGAGTGCAGGTTTCAGAATCAGAATGGTATTTCATTCTCTTGGGCACTACAGAGAGGCCTGCTTTTCCAGGAGATCTGTGCTGCAGCTTCCTTGGCATCACTATACACCTCCCAATGGGATGAGTACAGCGATTCATCCGGAACACCTTTCTGGTCAGTTCTGGGGTGAGTTGCTTCCTTGTGACATTGTGGTATAGGGTTTCTAGGTCTTAAACACCACCGCCTGCTGGTCACACAAAACCTGAGAAAACCCAGCGGAATTTAGCGAGAATGTTACAGGGACAGAGCCATGAGATGAAGGTATTTTATAGGAAATACTACATCATACACTCACCATGTGACTATGTACTAAGTCTCAATATGTGTGCGTGAAAACAAAAGGTGTCCAGTGTTAAACACAACCTTCTGACAGTTATCCAGTGTCATATGTGTAACTAGCATTTTAACGTTTGGTTTGGTTATTTTCTTGTAGCCATCAGATCTGGGAATAATGTGACAATGATTAACAACTCCTGTCTGTAACAAAACTACATTAATTATACTGTATTAAAATGGATTGCTATAAATATTTGTAATCAGATTCATCTTTTTGGTATGGTTGCGTGTTCTTTTTATAATTCCTTGTTGAATGGTGCACAAAAAGCTTTCTCGGTCCTCTTGCAATTACTGGATTAGCTGCTGCCATCGTTTGAGAAAAGATTACTTTGAATTGGGTTCATTAAGAGAAGGTTAACCGCCTTCTTGCTTCAATCTAAATGACTTGAATGCGTCTGACGTCATAATTACCACTTCCCAGCACATAAATACAAACTTCCCAGGAGGACTTGGGATGCATATTACAGCACAGAGCCTGATTACATTCACCTGATTACTACTCAATTTCACAGCCATGCTTCTTAAGGACTCTCAATTCACACATTCATTGCAAAGTATATACTCATTGTTCACAGACATTTACATTTATTCATTTAGCAGACGCTTTTATCCAAAGCGACTTACAAATGAGACACACTCACACACCAATGGTAGCAGAGCTGCATGCAAGGTGCTAGCTTGCCATCGGGGTCAACTTAGGGTTCAGTGTCTTGCCCAAGGACACTTCGGCATGGGATCACCCGGGCCGGGATTCCAACCACCAACCCTACGATTAGCGGATTAGTGGACAACCCGCTCTACACACTGAGACACAGACACCCAATACTGAGACTTTGATATATTGCTACGTTGTTATTCTGGTTTTGATCCCTGTTCTAGTTATCTGTTTTTGATTCTTGACTTGCCTTGTATGTGATGATTGCTGATTGCCTGACCATCAGGGGCAGCACCAGGGCTCGGCTACCAAGGCTTAAGCCACAAATGTTCTTATTATCTTGGCTTGTACTCATCACTGAGTTTTGATGCACAGTAAAAAAAACAAAAAAAAAACAACGGTCTTCTCTCTGCGCATCAAACGCTGTTGTCATTCACTTCTAACAACAACCACTGACCGAGTCTAGATGCAATACCATTTATGAGAAGTTACAATGATCCAATCAATGAGATTAGAACTTTTGTAATGCCTCAGACACAGTTCAGAGGCGTATGTGCAGATAATCGAAATATTTGAAATGGACATTTGAACATTTTTTAAAGAATAAAACAAATTAAACAGCATTTGCCAGATTCAAGTCTTGAACAGACAGATGTGTCTCCTTCAGGTATCTGTAACCTTTTGTGTACTGATTGTATTGTAATTCAGCTAGAACACCCGATCCCGCCATCTGTTCAATAAGGCTAAATATTTATCACGGAACTGTCCTGAATACCGTTAAATGACAAATAGATTTTATCGTTATATTATTGATTGTCATTTTAAAATGATGTCTCTGATGTGCATGTGTGTGAGGGGAAGAAAAGCTCGCAGTGAAAGTGTCTGATATCCATCGCACAGCCACAGTCTTCCCAAGACGCACACAATCTGGTCTGGATTGACCGTGAGGGACAGAGACAAAAAGGTGAGATAGAGGCACACATTCAGCAGAATAGTTAACATCAGCACGTTAAACTTTACCTGTGCTGTTACATTTGATTGTAAATCTAACATCTAGCAATGTCTGGTATTCTAACGGTGTGGTCATCCATTCTTTTTGATGAGTATGATCTGTAGATGTTCCTAATTAGACAAGCAATAACAGCTTCGTGTCATGGCCCTGGATTTGTTGGTTTTAAACATGAGTTCAGTGAGTTGGATAAATGATATAAGCAGTGAGCAGTGTTAAGGATGACTTTCAGATCAATGTGGTAGAATAAAGCATGGGAATTTATTTCAGTTCAACTCAGACCAGTTTTTATTTTAATAATCTGTTATGAAAGAGTTACCTCTCTTAAAAATGAAGAGGATTTGCCAATGTAACTTTTAAACACGTATATGAACGTGTTTCCTGTGTATTATTACATACACATGGATGTCTTTAGGCTAAGCCCCACAGACTGTAGAACCACACCTGCTGAACATGTCCTGTTTCCTGCTCCTGATTTTTGCTCTACGTATTGGATTTGCTTGAAAGCTTCAATAAAGCAATACTGTACCTGCCCCTGTATTTGCTGCCAGACAAAATACGTCTCCAATCCCATGGATGCAGCAGGTAACCTCGAGTTAAACTCTAAACTCGACCTCTGAAGCGCCGCCTTCTACTTGGTGTGAATGCATGAAGGGGATGCGAGGAAGAAAGCATTCAGTTCCACCTCTGGTCACTTTGAGTACTGCATAATGCCATATGATCGATCTTCAGCACCAGCAGTCTTTCAGTTCTTTATCAATGACGTCTTACAGGATATGTTGCAAGAATTGTTCTCGGCTTTGCCAACTTTCACTTACGATTCATCCAAGGTTTTAGCATCACAGCATCTCCACTAATCGTCCTTCTTAAAAAGGTAACCAAATGGTTGCAGTGGAACCCCTTCACCCATTCCACTTCACCTAACCCTAACCGCAGATCACAAGAATCTAGACTACATCAAGTCTTCCGTCTGACACACTGGGCCTTGTTTCTTGCCCACTTTGATTTCACTCTCTCATAGTATCCAGGGTCCATGAACACCAAAGGAGACTCCCTTTCTTGCAACACTCGGAAGAGTGCATCCTGCCCGAACTGAACTTTGTAAAAGCCCTCACGTGGACATTGACAGGAAGATCAAGAACTTTCCAGAGGTGAGAATCCCCACACAGTGCCCAGTGGGGGAAAAAATGTATGTCCTTCAAGACAAGTTAATCACAGACAAGGCTCACACCTCCCCTTCCATAGGACAATCAAGCACTCACAGAACACGCTAACTCCTGCAAGTGAAATACCGGTGGCCATGTATGCTTCAAGATTTTCATAGCTTTGTCTCGTCCTGCTCAGCCTGTGCCCAAGCTTAAGTACCTTGCACTGTGCTGGCAGGCAAGCTCCCGCTGCATACTCCGCAAAGACCATGGCCACACACAGCCTTTGAATCCATCATGCCCCCCACCCCTCGCCATTGCGAAACAGTCACCATGGTACTCATTGACCAGTTTTCCAAGTCACTATGTCTCTCACATGTAAGCTCACCCACCAGACACATGTTGTTGATAAACAGCAAACTATGAACCAGACAATCGTTATGGCTCTCCATAAGAGTCCTTCAGGCCACTGAAGGTTAAAGAAAGCTGGCACATCACTATATTGTCTCTTTCAAAGATCTCCAACACATTAAACATCACACACAAGCTTGAGCTACCATTCCACAGCTGCCTAGCCCCTTCATTTCACCCCTCCTGCCTTAGACCAGTCACTCCAGGTCCCCTGGCAGAGGACAATCTCCCCTGGCCATTGAAGGTGAGCCAGCTTATGCTGTGAAGGAAATCCTAGTCTCATGGCACAGAGAGGGCAAACTGCAGTACCTTGATGGGTCCCAGCTCAAGATGTTCTCAGCTCCCTAATTTTGTAGGAATTCCATGCATGCCACACCATGCCAAGGCCTAGGAGACCTAGAAGGAATCCTGCTCCCAGAGATAGCGCTTCAGAGGGGGTTCTGTTATGCCAACACTAGAATTGGCATCAAACTACAGTTCCCAGAACACAGCCTACAAACATGGCTGCTGAGAACTGCAACAAAAAGCCATCACAAACTGTCTCATGTTCAACTGATTACTGATCACATACCTCTTCACTTATTTACACAACTACACTACTTAATTCACACATTCATTGCAAAGTGCACTGTTAACATTTAACATTAACAGCCATAACATTTAAACCACCTGCCTAATATTGTTTAGGTCCCCTTTGTGCTGCCAAAACAGCTCTGACTTGTCGAGGCATGGACTACACAAGACCTCTGAAGCTGTGCATTGTTATAAGGCACCAAGACCTTGGCAGCAGATCCTTTTAATCCAATAAATTGCAAGGTGGACCACCATGGATCAGACTTGTTTGTCCAGCAGATCTTGCAGATGCTCGATCGGATTGAGATCTGGGGAATTTGGAGGCCAAATCAACATCTTGAACTCCTTGTTATGTTCCTCAAAGCAATCCTGAACAATTTTTGCAGTGTGCCACGGCACGCAATCCTGCTGAAAGAGGTGACTGACATTAGGGAATATGGTTACCAAGAAGAGATTTACTTGTACTGCAACAATGTTTAGGTAGGTGGCATATGTCAAAGTATTGTCAGGGGTGTCCAATCTTATCCGGAAATTGCCGGTGTGGGTGCAGGTTTTCATTCCAACCAAGCAGAAGCCACACCCGAGTCTACTGTGGCTCCTTCTTGGTTGGAATGAAAACCTGCACCCTCACCGGCCCTTTCCGGATAAAATTGGACACCCCTGATCTACATGAATGCCATGAGCTAAGGTTTCCTAGCACAGCATTGCCCAGAGTATCACACTGCCTTCGCCAGCTTGCCTTCTTCCCATAGTGCATCCTGGTGCCATCTTATACCCAGGTAAACAACAGACACTCACCTGTCTGTCCACAGATTCATCAGACCAGGCCACCATTTTCCATTGCTCCATGGTCCAGTCATGTGCCCATAGGCACTTCTAGTGGTGGACAGGGATCAGCACAGGCGCTCTGACTGGTCTGTGGCTACGCAGCACATATGCAGCAAGCCACAATGCACTGTGTATTTTGACACCTTCCTATCATAGCCAGCATTTTCTTTTTCTTTTGCAATTTGTGCTAGTTTTTTGGACGGGCTAGCCTTCACTTCCCACTTGCAAAAGTGAGCCTAAGCTTGTATTTGACTGCAAAATGTTTCTCTTTTCATTGAGCATGCTCTTAACTACTTCACCAGAGGCTGTCATTACCTCACTGGCTCATGAGTCCTACAACTAAGTAAACTACTGTTGATAAACTATAGTATAACCTCACAAGCCTGAAACATTATATATTACATGATTTGGATCAGACTCAGTTCAGCATTTCAGACCTTACAGTATTTGCATCAACTACTGAATAAACATCAGTGGTCTGGGCAGCATGGTGTGGAGGTGTGACTGTGTGAATGGTGCCCTGCAATGGACTGGTGTCCAGTGTTCCCAGGATAGGATCCAGATTCACCATGACCCTGTGGTTACTTCAATGAATGAAGCTTATGAATGATAATGACTATGTTTACTGTATATTTACACACACACACACACACACACACACACACACACACACACACACACACACAGATAATGCACTACAATAATTTATTTAAAAATACCGTGTTCTGGGGAATTGAAAGTTTAATCATGAGTATATCACTGAACAAGGTAAAAACTTTAAGGGGGAAAAAAAAATCAACTTTTGGACCATGTCGTCATTGGAAGAGTCCAGCTGTTTTCTTCTTCTTGGGATGCATAACTGATCTGTGTGCAGTTGTAACTACAGGAGGAACAGCAGCAGCAGCAGAAGGTAAGAGTCTCACAGTCTGAAACACAGTATACGAGGTAGTCACTAAATTCAGTGACAATTATTTTAAGTGTAAAAGTAATAATGTTAATGACTCGAGGAAGAGTAATAACGTATCTAGTGAGAAGATTAGTCGAGTAGCTGGCTACCACATGATTGGCTGATTAGATAGCGGCATGAATTTGCACGTACATGTGTACCTAATAAAGTGGACATGAGTGTATATGGGAAAATATACTGATGGGAGAAAATGCATAGGTAAAGGTGACAGCAAGGGGCTAGGATTTCATCAAACCTCTTTGGTGTCTGCATGCTGTGTGTCTTCTACTTGCTGCTTTGTAGAATTGTCATTAGACCCAGGAGAGGCGGTCCTCATACCTGTAATGTTATCCACCCAAAAATAACTGTAAGACAATATGACGTCACTGTGAAACACAAGATGTGTCTGGGATGAACTGAGATACAGTGACCTGTTGGCACACAATTGGTCTGATCCTGGTCAGGGACAAAGCTGCCTTCTGAAGCAGAGCTGGATTCGCCAGAGCGCTTGCGTTTCCGGGCAGTTCTCGCAGCACATATGGACACATACAGCTCCTGCAGCTCAGACTCAAACTCCAGACTGTCCGGTAGCATCTTAGAAAGCCTCTGAGAACGTGGGGAGAAGAAAAAAAAAAAAAAAAAAAGAAGCAGCAATTTTGCTTGACCTGGCTCATTAGTGAACAGACTAAAAAAAAAACAGAAAAGAAATTAAAAACAAATAATAAGGTTGAGGTTACTGATTAACTGTGTCACAAATAAAATAAATAAATAAATAAATAAATAAACATGTTACTGTCATTTGGTGAAAAGATTCATGTATGAAGCACATACATATCGCAGGGGACTAGAGTATGAAATTAATAGAAACTGCCATTTACATACCTCGGGCAACTCGCACAACAAATATCAAAATATCATGAAGTGGTTCAGATCTATATGGGCTGGAGGAACAGACCCAAAACACCAGTACTGTCCGCTTTCTTTCATCCACTTGTTGTCATTCAAATAGGAATGTCACTAGAACCGATCCAGTGTGTATGAATGTGAGTGTGTGTGTGATTGTGCCCTGTGATGGACTGGCACTCTGTCCAGGGTGTAACCCCGCCTTGTGCCCGATGCTCCCTGGGATAGACTCCAGGTTCCCCGTGACCCTGAAAAGGAGTAAGCGGTTGAAGATGGATGGATGGATGGACTAGAACCGATCCTTCGGTACCAACATTCGTATAACGTGACAGTACTTGTTTTTCTGCAGTAGCACAGGTAATAAATGTTGCAATTCTTCCAGAACTGAAGGGCGCAAGTGGGTTAGTCGGTCCACAAGTGGTGAACACGAAGAAGAAGAAGAACGCCTACCAGCACACGGGAAACACTACAGAACATGGGGACAATGTTTAGTCTGAAGCCTACCTGTCAAACATATAATTGATGTTCTGAAGTGTTCCGATGCTATCGCTCATTTCAAAGTGAGGAAACCCCCGGAATTTGGTGAAGCACCTGAAAGACGGGCCTATATTATGTTAGTTTGAGACAGCTGCATTGTGGCGTGAAACCAGCGAACGTTACGCTCCATGGAAAGTTAGTGATGGACAGTTATTTATTAACGACACGAACACATTGCAGTGTTCTAAACTCCTAATGTTCCACCTACATCTCCATTCAGCCCGTGTCCTGTCAGATAAATGTAGACTCGTGTCACTAATAATTATTCACATCTCCATGCTTTTAATAAATCTTTCATCCTGTCAGCAGATCAGTGAATTTAAACTAACGTGAACATTCAGAGTGTAAGGGGTGTGTGTGCATTTACGAGTGCACCTTAGCACTTGTAGCCTCCCCTGTTGTATTAGTCATGGTCAGTCAGTGTTTGATAACTAAAACACCCCTATGAGCCAGAGGAGGATGTCCTCCAGGAGTCTCTCATTATTATTGTTTTTAACCACACCATGGTATCGACTGTGGTATCGTGTACTTTTGGTGGTATCGGTACCGACTGCTAGATTTTTGCCCGTGCCCGCTCTCTGAAGGACCATTTACAGACTTTATATCTTCTTTTTTCCCTCTGGACCCCTTGTTATCTAACCAATCCAGGTCATTCCATTAATTCATTCTTACATCCATGTCTGGGCTGGAAACATCCTAATGACAAGGACGTTTGGAGGGCACACACTTACTTACATTCCGTACACTGAAGATGAGTTTGGGTGGGAGAAAGTGGCTCTCACCTGGTTAAAGTTCCTTCTGTACGTCTCCTCCTCAAAGGGCTCAGTCTGAAGCCTACCTGTCAAGAACATGTATCCGTAAGTTCACCACATGTGCACAGGTGGAAGAACTTTTGCATTTAGAGTAAGCACCTCTGCTAAGCACGGCTCCATTCTCTTTGTAGTCTTGTATCTCGGCATCTTTCTTGAGCAGCAAAGCAGTTAGATCTCCAACATGTCTATGCAGCACTTGCGTCATAGACAACAAGGGACACACGAGCTCTCTGGACACCTTTCACACAAACACACACAACACAAACATTAGATCTTTCTTCAATGTTCATGTAATCTTTTCATCTCCGCCAGTTAAGACGTCAGTCACGACACATAGGGCTCATCTAAAGAGACACTATATAAATCTCACCACCGCTACCGAGGCAGGGCTGCAGTGGAATTTCCAATAGAAAGGTACATCTCCCAGCTCACTCTTGAGTGTGACGGTTAAGTGGCCCCCCTGATGCTTGAGAAGGAAATGTACAGCTGTGCTCTGTTCGTAGGACGGCCTGGAGAGACAAGGCCAAGCCACTGAGCGCAGCTGAGCAACAATTGTGTGTACTGGAGCCCTTAGACGCTTATTTAGATCCTGAGAGGGACACAAAAGACTTAAACAATTTTGCTCGGTATGTAGTGCTGTCTGTGCCAACTGTCTGCTGGCAATACTACCCTTGTTGTGGGTATTTTTTAAATCCTTGCCTGTGCACGTCGCTCAATGCTGTTTGTGCTCATCTGTTCCTCCCAAACGCTGTTCAGGTCACTCAGCAGCAGTTGATATTCTGTATCACCAAACCAGGCTTTGGCCAACAGCTTGGAACCCCCGACGTTCACAGGCACCCATGGCAAAGCAGACAACGCTCCCTCAGTCTGGCCTGTACTCTCCATACTGACACAATCCAGAGCCACAGACAAAGTGCCTTGAAGTTTACAAGAAAAGACAATAAAATTTAAATGTGACTACTAAACATTGGCTAAGCCCCCGGCTTTAAGGAAAAATTTTAATGCATTGCATTTAGTTACTTTAAAAAGTTTGCCAGCAAGATCAATCCGAGTTGTTATGTAGACACCATGTTCAGACTTACAGTAACACCCATCGCAGAAGATCAAATCACGACACTGGACAGTGCTACATACATCCAAGGACTGTACATGGTAGAGCTGCAATGACTCATCGATAAAATCGTTGTAAAGGACTCGTTATGGATTAGTGGGTCTGCACGCGGCACAGGGGGCGTTTACTTACTACGTTACTTCTGTTCCAAAAACACGCTTCGGAGAGGAAATACTAAAGTTGCGTAACAAATGAAGTACTGTACGCTTACACTATCGTCTAGTGTGTGGATTTTAGAAAGGTAATATCACCTCAAATGGAACACGAGCGGTGTTTTACTAACTGAAAGTATAAGCCGCTTCCTAGTCAGTGGCGCATGACGTCATACGCACGTCATGTGACGCCACTAGCTTTAGCCTCATACCCAGAGTCACCGATTTTCTTCAGTTTACGGTTTATGTCAGCATTACCTTTTATTCCCACCATGACCTCAGTCACCATCAGACGGAGGTGTAATCGTCACGTGACTGAGGAAGAAAGTCCTCTACGGGAGCATTTTACATTAAACACCACGGAGATCAAACAGCGCTGCACGAGCACAAACTTACGCTTATATCCTAAATGCTCCACTGTGTGCAAGGGGGAACTGGGGCAACTGGTGCAAGCAGCTTAAAAGGTTTATTTATTTATATATTTGATTTATAATATTCGTATATATTTATTTAAACTTCTGCGTCGTAAAATTTATTTCCGGTGTAAAATTTTAGTGGTGCAGAGATGAGACATTACAGACTGCAGTTTTGTCGTCATTCCACACAGGAGACTTCATCTTTACACACAGCACGAAATCCATGTGTTTTCCCGCCCTCTTTTGATTAACAGGATATAATCAGCCCTGATCATCAGTTGTTTTTAAACTAGAGCCGATAGCGGGGGAAAATAGCCTTTATCGGCCGATACATCGGTGCATCTCTAATAAACAAACACATATATATATATATATATATATATATATATATATATATATATATATATATATAAACAATATTCCTGTTAAGTTGATAATATGAGAGGCAGGGTGGCTGTGTCTCAGTGGGTAGAGC
>JAFFST010054766.1:125462-144438 GCA_022414735.1 Noturus placidus | reverse complement strand
ATGGCAAGCTAGCACCTTGCATGCAGCTCTGCTCCCATTGGTGTGTGAGTGTGTCTCATTTGTAAGTCGCTTTGGATAAAAGCGTCCGCTAAATGAATAAATGTAAATGTAATGTAAATGTAGATTAAACTTTGATCCAGTAGTTACAAAGGCTAAGAAGAAATAAAATTCCTGGCTACAAAGAGACTTCTCACTAAGAGGGAGGGCTCTAATGACTAAAGCTGAAGGTATCTCAGGAGTGGCCTACCCTGCTCCTTCTTCTATCCCTTTTTTCAGCAGACTGTATATTAAAGAGATTTTTGTAAGCTTTAGAGATCTTTATTGGAAAGGGATTACACAATGTTTTTCATGCTTGTTCAATGAACCATGAACATTGATTACATGCACCTGTAGAACAGTTTACAGGCATTTAAGGTTACAATTACAAAACTTTAGGACACTACAGAGACGTTTCGACTGACTGTGAAAAACAGCAGAAGAAAGATGTCTAGGGTTCCAGCTCACCTGCGTGAACATGCCATAGACAGGCTGCAGGGAGGTATGGGTACTACAGATGTGTTCAGAGCAATAAACTGCAATGTCTGTAATGTATTCGAGCTACACAATTAATCGAATATCAATCCCGATTTTGACGGCCCACGATTAAATGAACATGATCGACTGCGATACTGACATTTAAAGTTCGCTCAGATCAAATCAAGTGCTACCTAAACTCACAGCCCATCACCATAGAGTAGCCCAGGGATGATGTCATTCCGTACGCCAAAAACACGAGAACGAGTTGGTATTTTCTCCCTTCGGTTCCATCACCCCGAATCAATGGGGGTTTTTTTTAAATGGGATTTTGGTTAAAAGCCTGAAGTGAGGTCGGTGGTGAACAAGCTCAAAATATTTTTTGCGTTTTCTTCTACAACATAAAACACGCCAGTAAAACATAAAAAGGTGGTTGCTTACAGTCACGTAATGAGGGTTTAGGATGGATGCAAGTGCAGATAAGAGCTTTAGGGACGTCACACGGCGTGGCGCGGTGACGTAACAACGCGTGACATTGATCTAATTATGATCTATAACATGTAAAACGAGTACATGACAGGAGTATTCTAAAAGAGACGCATGTAAACACCATCATCACATTATTATCTTAATCAGAGTCAGGTCAATAATCAGATTACTGCTGTCCATGTAAACACCTTCATCACATTATTATCTTAATCAGAGTCAGGTCCATAATCAGATTACTGCTGTCCATGTAAACACCTTCATCACATTATTATCTTAATCAGAGTCAGGTCCATAATCAGATTACTGCTGTCCATGTAAACGTAGTCAGTGCTGTGCATAAACCGCTGTTGTTTAAAATGTGCTTGACAACTAACCGGAAACGTCCATGGTACAAAGACGTAACATCCTGAAAGCGACACACAAGCATTGCAATGGTCTAGATTTGAAGGAGTGTGTACTGTGTACCTCTGCTCTGTTTCTACTTATTATAAATTAAATGAAGTGTGACTGAGCTTTCCCCAACTCCAACCCTCAAGTCCTAGGAGTCCAGCATGCATTAAAACTCGTTTCAAGTCCCACCATAATGATTTATTCTGTTGTAGTCATAGGTCAAAGCGATCATAAGTAAATATGATAGAAAGAGAGAAACAAAATAATCAAAATAATAAACAAAAATAAATAAACCCTTACCGTGGTGCGGCTAGTTCCGGCTTCTGCACGTTTCCTCAGTGGAACACCAGCCTACACTACATCCATACACGTGTTCTACCGAAATCTGACTCCCCGGAAGAATCACACCCCTTTCGCGTGCACGCGCATCTATGGGAGACCCAACAATTCAACAGCTGATCTACACAGAAGATCCACGCAGCGCGGACTAGTGTGAACCTCCCTGCACGAGCCACAACACCTGCACGAGCCACTGAGCACAGCTAGCTCTTTTGAGCAGCTCAGTTTGTATGGTGTTATAGAGTGGCGCAGAGATGACGTCATTTTGTACCGGAACCGGAAGTTAGCATACTGGTTCTATCGATAGGCTTTTGGATTAATGCAAACAAACAAACAAACAAGCAAAAAGCTCTGTGGTCGACAAAAGTTTACAATATTAACACGTTTTGTCCAGCAAGATAATTTTCACAAATATTTGAAGCGTAAATACATTCGGCAGAAAGAAACAGCTAGCCGTACGCTCTAAACGAACTACACCACGGTCGCGCGACTTCAACGTCACCGAGCTTCGCACAAGTTTTCCAAACTTTAATTTAAAGACATTCTAGATAATACGGATTTACTCTGTGGATGAATATTCATTCACATTCGCGGGGGAATTGTGCACAGCAAGCAGTTTACCAGTGAACCAGTTTATCTGCAAAATAAACTGCAAAACCTGCGTGATGACGTGTAATGTCCGCGACAGCGTCTGTAGTCCCATGTAGCAACAGATCACCTTTCTCAATACAAATAAAATGTTTAAAAATCACGAGTGGGGTTTTACTGGTCTACTTTATGTCGTAGAATATAATGTGAAATATAAGTTGAGCTTGTGTTCACCACAGATCTTATTTCAGGCTTTTAACCAAAATCCCATTAAAAAAAAAAAAACTTGACTTTAGGACGATGGAACTGGAAGTGCTAAAATGTTTAAAACGTTTTAAATGGTAAAATAAATGGCGCACTTATATATCGTTTTACACTGTGTCTCATTCACCCATTCACACACACACACACACACACACCAATGGGAGCAGAGCTGCCATGCAAGGTGCTAACTTGCCATCGGGGGCAACTTAGGGTTCAGTGTCTTGCCCAAGGTCACGTTGGCATGTAGAGTCACGTGGGCTGGGAATCGAACCGCCAACCCTACAATTAGTGGACATCCGGCTCTACCACCTGATCCACAGCCGCCCAAAGGGGATAAAGTGACAGAAGGATAGAGTGCGCCTCATGAACAATATTTGGTAATGAACAAACAGAGTAGCCACATAAAAATGTCGAGTCATTAGGTTTAGAACACATCCATCAACATATATTTTCTCCCCTCCTTCCAGGGGATGATGCCACCGTGTTCCTGGGCTAGGACCCCCGCTACAGTGCTCCCATCCTTGGAAACAGAACTGGGACAAGTAGTCCAGAAGTCCCAGAGCCGGGGCTGAGCTTAATGCCTGTTTTAGATAACAGAAAGAGCGCATCATCTCCAAAGTCCATTCAATAGCTCTTTGTTTGGCAGGAGTTGTGACGTCGAAAATAGTGCACACGTGGTTGTTGGTACTGAACAAGGCAGCAACCCTTGGGTAAGATGAGAGAAAATAATGCCTTATGTACAACAGATAAAAACACAGAGGGGCCGTCAATACAGGAATATAAAAACTGCTGAAAAACGGTGCTACATAAATCAACTACCATGAAACATGTGTGTGAGTGAGGAATGGCGGTGAGAATAGAAGCCATGTCAGGTACAGGGCTTATTGGAATGACTAGATCATTAATTCACCCAAGGTCCTGAGTAAAATGCCATCCATAGATAGATAGATACATAGATAGATAGATACAATAAAGTATCTATCTATCTATCTATCTATCTATCTATCTATCTATCTATCTATCTATCTATCTATCTATCCCTAACCAATTGGCTTTCATACAGGATTAACAGGTGTGTTATAGGCAGATACTGAAGGGACGACCACGCCCTGCGCGAGTAAAGAATCTGTAAGCCTAACTCCATTTCTGCAGATAAAGGATGCTGCTTTCAATATACAGGACACGTGGTTTTGAGGTTCACAGCGGAAAGGGTTACCTGAATGAGGGCTACTTTATTAGTATGCTTTGCCCATAATGTTCAGGGCACCGAGGCGAGTGCATCATGCAGTCAGTGTTAGGCTCCTCATGACCTACATGAAAGACAGAAGAAAAACAAAGATTATATACAGTTAGCAGCGTGAATCTACCCTCATGCATTGTAAGAGAACACTTCAATTTAAACTTTAAATCTCTACCTAGTAGATTAAAAGGAGAAGACAGAATGATGATGGGTGGCTGTGGGTCAGTGGGTAGAGTGGGTTGTCCACTAATCCACTAATCGTAGGGTTGGTGGTTCGAATCCCGGCCCGGGTGATCCCATGCCAAAGTGTCCTTGGGCAAGACACTGAACCCTAAGTTGCCCCCGATGGCAAGCTAGCACCTTGCATGGCAGCTCTGCTACCATTGGTGTGTAGGTGTGCTCTCATTTGTAAGTCGCTTTGGATAAAAGCGTCTGCTAAATGAATAAATGTAAATGATGACAAATTTGTGATAAAACATGATATCAGGATGGGTTGAGCGCACTCGATACACACGTGTTTATAATGTGATGTATTAACTAAAAATAATACACAATCAAAGTGACCAGGTTTATCTGTTGAAGGCAAGGCATCACATATCACTTTTATTTCCATAATACTAGGAGGTTTCAATGTAAAACATTTCCCTACTTTTATGATTGGCACAGCATCATTGGAATCAGTTATAAAGCACACTAAGGCTCCTTCTGGCTCTGAGCCAGAGCTCGGTTTATTCACTGTGGGCTCAGTTTGTGCAATAACCGTGGTAGATTTTTCTTCCCTACATCGATATGTGATAGAGGCACACTAGGCATTGGGCTAGATGCTATTACTAATTTTACTGTTTACAGCTTTTCTGTTTTTCCTTTGTTAGAAGACTTGCAGATTTATCCTTGTTCTTTTTATCGGAGTGCTCATCGCCCAGTTGGGTTTTACTATCTTTCCATGTGGATAAAGCATGTTTCATTTATTCATAATCCCAGCCGGAATCTCCCCAACTCTCATAAACACACAGATCTGCCACGAGAAAATGTGGCTCTTCAAAAGTTCCATCACGAGAGTAAGTATGGAACTGAGGCTGACCGTCTGTTCAGCCTGCTAAATTATAGACAAAAGCCTGCACAAAAACACCAACAAAATAGGTGACTGCAGTAAAACTGTCAATCGTAAAAGGAAGAAAACTTGTAGTTGCGACTGAGCTGTTTCACCACCATAGCCGAGAACGTAAAACTCACGAAGCAACCGTAATCAATACGGCGCAACGCGGCATTCAGTCTTTTATTGAAATACAAAAAATCTCATTTAAAAAGCAAGATTGCTTTTGGTGCTTGTATGATGCAAAATAAATCTAAAAACCTAGATTTACCATGTAAGCAATACTTTCAAGTCTTTTAATCTTGATTACATGGAGGAAGACGAATGCCTTTCATGTCAGAAAATTCAAATTATCTTAAGTTTAAAACATATCAACACAGATTAAATAAAAGACTAATTGTACGATCATATACCATAAAACATAACATTTACTTACCTAATCTGTCATATTGTAACGACTATGGAAAACCAGCTATTCTCCCGTAGTAGACGGCTACAGTAGAACGTCACAAAGTAGCAGTTAAAGTCGCACATGTGCAATACAATGTCATAATGCCATTGCCATTCGCAGCTGTTGCTTATAATCCCTAGTATTGAACATGCGTGCATGCGAGGTATCTCGTTACTATAAGCATTTCTGGTTCATGCATTGTTCGCTTGTTTCATTTGTATTTCTTTTGTGTGTTTGAATCATGGCCTGTGTGGCACATTTGGGCCAACAGCACTCGTGCAGTGGTTCACCTAGTACGGGCCTGAATGCACCCTCAACATAAGCCGTATTCTTACAGTGTGCATAAATACATTTCTTTCAACCATTAATATTTACTGGTTTTGTGGGTGTGTGTGTGTGTGTGTGTGTGTGTGTGTGTGTGTGTGTGTGTGTGTGTGTTTTGTATTGGACCTGATCACCATGTGATGTGTCTATTTTGGAACCCAAACAGATTTTCATATTCTGAAACTGTACTTAATATCAATAAAGTGTTTACTCTTTTGTATTGGACCCATGTCTCTGACCCCCCATTATACAACAAACCTTTGATTAAAAAAGGACAATGAGTTATGTATCAGTTTTTACAGCAGAGTTAATAACGATAATAGAGTTAATTTTATTAGCTAGGCAATGGGGTTGAGAAAGTTCAGCCAATGGGTGCTCTTATTTGCTCAGAATCTCAATTAGCTTTCAATAGCTTATTAAATGGGCAGTCTCAACCAAGATAAGATTTAGTATATGACATACTTACACATCTGAAACCATTCAGAAACTCTGGATGGTCCTGAGATTTCTTTGGGTACCAGCACATGTGGGAGTACAAGGAAATGAAACAGTGGTACAACTGGCTAAAAAGGCAATGGATCATATGGAAGTTGACATTCACATACCTCTCAGTAAAGAAGCGGTTAAAGGAAGAATTAGAGAACTTATTAATATAAAGTGGCAAGAAATGGGGTCATGGGAAAAAAGGGAAGACACCTATACAGGATCCAAAAAGAATTTGGAAAAGGGAGAATAGGACTTAATAACAGGAGAGAAGAAGCCATTATCACTTGGCTTCCTGACATTCTGGCTTAAATCATTCCTTGTTCAAAATAGTGAAACATCAGACAGGATTATGCGTGACATGTGGAGAAGCAGAGACTGTTGAACACGTATTATTACATCGTGTAATATTTACATGGGGAAGAGAGGAGTTATTAAATAAATTGAGAAATATAGATTTAATGAATTTCACCTTACCAAACCTATTGAATTGTGCCTCAGGACAGTTAAAAATACAGAGAGAACTATTTACCGGAAATTATCTCAGGAAAACAGGATTGGCAAATAGGATTTAATAAACATATTATAGAAAGGTTTTTTCCCCTCCCTTCTTATCAATGCTTCGCACTCCAGTCCAGTTGGTGGCGGTAATTTACCATAAGTTGGCTTGTCAACTGCCATTAAAGAACCCAAGAAGGAACAACACAAGAAGTTCACAGGGAGTCTGTGTGTCTCCTAGTGGCCCAAGGTGGAACTGCCCCTGGAGGCCATCCATCCATCCATCCATCCATCTATCCATATTCAACCGCTTACTCCTTTTCAGGGTCAAGGGGAACCTGGAGCCTATCCCAGGAGGCATCGGGCACAAGGCGAGGTACACCCTGGACAGAGTGCCAGTCCATCACAGGGCACAATCACATACACACTCACATGCATACACTACGGACACTTTAGACACGCCCATCAGTCTACCATGCATGTCTTTGGACTGGAGGAGGAAACCGGAGTACCCGGAGGAAACCCCCGACACACGGGGAGAACATGCAAACTCCGCACACACATGGCCCTGGCGGAGGTGTGAGGCGGACGTGCGAACCACTAAGCCACCGTGTGCCCCCCCTGGAGGCCATGACAGTAAAATGTGTTTGCATTGTAAAGAATCTTCTTATTTGATGTTTATGGCTGTTGGTGGATCAGTTTAATGGACATTACTGTCTTCTACTGAACTGGACTGTGGTGAGAAGCCTTAAGGGATTTAAATTTCCTAAATGGTCAAATGAAATGGTAAATTCCAGATTCTTTCATGAACTCAAATAGATTTTTGTGAATGACTCCAATCTTAACTATATATTAGTAACCCCTTCAGTGAAAACCCTATCAGACCTTCTCTTTGTGTGTGGTAATGCTTTGCAATGCAGACGTACATGTTCAACTGTTTAACTATTGTTACAACATCAGCAAAGTCTTGTGTTGTGCTTCTTTATGAGGTACCGGGTACTCCGGTTTCCTCCCCCAGTCCAAAGACATGCATGGTAGTCTGATGGGCGTGTCTAAAGTGTCCGTAGTGTATGAATGTGTGTGTGAGTGTGTATGTGATTGTGCCCTGTGATGGACTGGCACGCTGTCCAGGGTGTACCCCGCCTTGTTCCCAATGCTCCCTTGGATAGGCTCCAGGTTCCCCGGGACCCTGATAAAGGAGTAAGCGGTTGAAGATGGATGGATGGACCGTGAGTGATTTAGCTGAGTGTGCCTTGTTCTAATCCATGGGAGTGTCATTTCCTGCCTTCTGTTATTCCCAGCAATCCCCCCACTGATCCCACGTGTTTCTGTATACCATATTTAGATCAGATTCTACTTTCGGGTGCAAGTTCAAAGCCTATGAAATGCAGTTATCATCTAACCAGAACTGCAAATACAGTGTTATATGCAAGTACGTGACAATGAGTCACCCCTTGTGCTCCGTCTCTCACATTTCTTGCCATAACGCTATTATTTTATGCTTCACCAGGACTTCTGCTTCCGCTTTGCTGGAATTTCAAGCTCTGATTTTTTTAGGCACCGTATTGTCATCCTATCTACAACTTAACCCCAATTTACAAGCTTCCTACATTATAGGAACATAGCATTCATGTACTCAAAAAAAGATTTGGGTAATTATACATTATTTCTCATTTTTGTACATGCTGCATAACTGATTTGTCTTTCTGTCATTTTTGTTCATTTTAGACGGGACAAGCAGTGAGGCTGACCTCATCAGGTCGTCCATATCTGACAAAACACATGATGACACTTGACTGCCTGTCCGAGAACACCCCCAAGGTATACTCTGTCCTTTTAAGAAGTGAAGTTTTTATTTATTTATTTATTTATTTACTAAGCCATTTTGACTAACCCAGGAGCACTAAAGCCTTGAACACGATAATTTAACACAGTACAATAAGTAATATATCTAGACCTGCTTATTCAGAGAAATATCATTATTACCTCGATATCATGAGAAAACGACAAAGAAATAATGAATGCATGAGCTCTTAGGGTTCCGTACATATAGACACTTACAAACCTGGTTTTCCTGCTCAGCATGAGAGTGTGTTACTGTTTCAGTTTCAACTCTTTTGTTGGTTTAAAAAAAAAAAACATCAGTGTACGTACATTTTATTTATCCATCTCAGAGAGTTTCTTACTCCGTGCCTGCTACAAGCACACCCCACCATGTCCTTCTACCTCACTCCTATTCCCGGTCCCACCCCATCTCTACCCCTCATCCCGCCAGCTTACTTCTACCCCCAGTCCCACTCTGTCCTACCACCCCACTTCTACCCCCACCCTCACTGATAAAACAACACCACTCCTTCATCCTTCATCATTTCTACGTGTTACATGCACGTTAGTATCTTCACCATCATAAATATAATAATTGCCCACTATCTCCGCATTAAGAGAGACGGGTGTCCCTTTCTCAAGTGTCGGACATTAATGTGGAAGTCTTCAATCCTGCAGGGATGAGGTCTTTTTGTAGGCCACCCAGGAAGTTAGCATAACCCCGGTTCCCTCGACGAAAAAACAATAGAAGTATTTCCATTGGCTGTTGGATTATTGCAGAAAATAAGCGCTGTGACCATCAAAAGTTTATGATTCTTCCATGTTTAGAGCTGGAGTGAAAAAGTCAAGGTGGCTCTATGATTAATAAGACGGTGTTTTAGGTGTGTGAGAGATGTGAGATTATGGAAAGACTGAGTGCTCATGAAGTGCTCACTGCAAAAAATGCTGAAGCTGGCCAGACAAAAATCTGAGCAGAAGTTTTTCACAAGTGTAAATGGTGATGCCGACCAACACACACTGTAGTGCCAAGACAAGCGATTTTAAAAGCCAAAAGCTTGACAAACGATTGACTGTCAGTTCTACTCCTTCACTTCAGGTTTGTAGTTTTCTCTGGTCTTTTATTGCGCAACAGCCTCTGACTAAGTGGCAGTTTTTGTTTTTTTTTTAAATAAATTTGCAAAGATTTCAAACAAACTTCTTTCACGTTGCCATTAATGAACTTAATCCATTTTAGAATAAGATAAGATACAACTTTATTAATCCCCCGTCAACACGGGGAATATAAAAGAACAGAACAGATGCCGTATTGTAGAAGTATTCACACACTATTTACACTGTACAATCAATACTAATTATTTACAACCAGATAATGTCTCAGATATAATCAGGCATAAATAAGACAGTAACATAACAGCGCTGTGTGATCTCCTCAACCCACTGCAGACCAATTAATGCAATGATTCCTATGGAAAGCAGAACACTGCTAATTTATTGGATATTCTTTACTGGATGATTGCTTAAAATTAAGGTGCATTTATTGCAGTTGCTGTAAGCCCTTAGTTGTGTTTTGAAACAACTGAAATAATACATGCTGATGCACTACTTCCTTTTCTGTACACGTCTGACAGCAAAGTTAGGTCTACGTTAGGAAAGGAAAGAGCCAGGGTGCAAATACTATCCTTCCTCTGTATAGCTGAATTCTATTTCTAGCAGGCCCATCTTTTGTGGCTCCTGGTTCCATACCCTTCTGAAACTATTGTTTTGTGTGAAAGAATCCATTCTGAGATTTATTATTATTATTATTATTATTATTATTATTATTATTATTATTATTATTATTATTATTATTATTGCTGCAGTATGTGTTTGACTATGCATAGTTAAAATGGTGTGGAATGCTGCAGATTATTTTATTCTATTCAAGTACAGAGGCATTCCCACTTAGCCACTATAGCTGTAAGCTGTTATTTTCTTCACTGCACTTTATTACATTACATTATATTTATTCATTTATCAGACGCTTTTATCCAAAGCGACTTACTAATGAGACACACTCACACACCAATGGTAGCAGAGCTGCATGCAAGGTGCTAGCTTGCCATCGGGGGCAACTTAGGGTTCAGTGTCTTGCCCAAGGACACTTCGGCATGGGATCACCCGGGCCGGGATTCCAAACACCAACCCTACGATTAGTGGATTAGTGGACAACCCGCTCTACCCACTGAGACACAGACGCCCACTTTATTATCGTCTGAGTTTATATCGCATGAAGGCATTTAACGGTAGAGGTGGCTGTCAACATGTATGCCATAAGTCCATAATCAAATATCACACAGGGAGTCATCTTTTTACTTATCTCTGCAGGTGGTATGTCCAGATTACCTTTGAATCCATCCACTTTACTAGAACTCTAATTACTTTTAATGGTTAATGAGCCTGTCTATATAGCTGGGTCTAGGGTAGAGTTTTATGCCTTCTCAGGGACCTTGAGAATTTACTTGTGTTTTTTTTCTGCTGACATTTTAAAAACAGTTATTTCCCCTTTGTTTAACTTTTTAGCCAGAAAATAGATTTTCCTTCCTCTTTTCCATAACATCTGCATATAGTGATTTTGCAATATCTTGTCTGATTAAAAAAAATCACATTGAACAGAGGACTACAACAGAGGACTACATACTGTACACCAGGGGTGCACACACTTTTTTTGACTTCCGAGCTACTTTTAACATGAGCAGTCAAAGAGATCTACCTACACTAAAAATGCGAAACATATATTTATATATACACATACTGTATATAAATAGTGAGGGAACAAAGTATTTGCTCCCCTGCTGATTTTGTACGTTTGCCCACTGATAAAGAAATGATCAGTGTATAATTTTAATGGTGGGTTTATTGGAACAGTGAGAGACAGAATAACAACAAAAACATCCAAAAACACACATGTAATAATGTTATAAATTGATTTGCATTTTAATGAGGGAAAGAAGTATTTGACCCCCTCTCAATCAGAAAGATTTCTGGCTCCCAGGTGTCTTTTATACAGGGAACGAGCTGAGATTAGGAGCACACTCTAAAAGGGTGTGCTCCTTATCTCAGCTTGTTACCTGTCCACAGAAGCAATCAATCAATCAGATTCCAAACTCTCCACCATGGCCAAGACCAAAGAGTTCTCCAAGGATGTCAGGGACAAGATTGTAGACCTACACAAGTCTGGAATCTCCCTCGGCCTGGGGCTCCATGCAAGATCTCACCTCGTGGAGTTGCAATGATCATGAGAACAGTTTGAACTGATCTAACACATATAGAACAGGAGATCTTTATTGCCACTTCCATGATCTCTTTCATGTTTAGCATTTGTGCGCATAAGGTTAGTTGGTGTATGATGCAGTGGTAATTAAGGAAGTCGGGGAAAGCATCGTTTCCCCTGCACTTGGCAATGAATCCATTTGCGCTGCCAGCCATTGCGGGCGCACCGTCCGTGGTGACTGATATCAATTTGCACAGTAGGAGCTGGGTTTTGTCAATGAAGTCTTATGAAGAATAATGTTAATTCTGTGATTTTGCCCGCTAGCCTTTAGCAGTAGCTGGCGCGTTTGATCACACGCGTGGTGAGAGAAAAGACGAGATCTCAATGTACGTAAATGCTAACATCTATATATTTTTTTTGAATGGCGATCTACCCGCACTTCCTTTGTGATCGACCGGTCGATTGCCATCGACGTATTGGGCACCCTTGCTTTAGAGTATCATTAATGGACCGATATGTGTGCCAACATTCGGCACCCTTGCGTAACATGGAAATCCTTTGAGAGCCATGTTCAGTCACTAGATTGGTATTGGGAGTTTCACCTCAGAATTTGCCTGTAAATTATTTGCTCACTTGGGCAGTTTGTTCGAGGTGTTGGTGTGCTGTCTCCCACACTTGTTCACTCGGTCTGAATCACTCATCCACTGCAGGTGAGGCTGCGGGATCTGCATTCTTGGTTTGCTCTTAGCCTGGCCTACTAGCTTGGGGGTGATAACCAGACACCAGACTGACAGATTCCCTTACTCCCCCATACTCGTGATGTGACTTGGGCTTCCAGTCACTCACAATGTCTTCTGTGACGCCGAAGTACAGTGCTGTGAAAAAGTATTTGATTTCTTCTGTTTTTGTGTATATCTCATACTAAATTGTTTCAGAAATTAAAACAAAATCTAAGATAAAACAAAGGCAACCTGAGTAAACACAAAATACAGTTTTTAAATGGTAATGTTAGTTATTGAAGCAAAAAAGGTATCCAATAACAACTGGGCCTGTGTGAAAATGTATTTGACCCTATAGTTTCTAATTCTCCAAATCTACAAAACTGCATTCATAATGGGGTTCAGCTGGACTAGACGCAAGCAGACCTGATTACTGCAAACCCAATCACATCAACACTTAAATAGAACTTAAAAGGTCTTACTGAGTAACACACTTTGGCAAAACTGAAAGAAATTCCAGAAATGATGAAGAATGTGATTGAAATCCATCAGTCTGGGAAGGGTTACAGAGCTATTTCAAAGGCTCTGGGACTCCAAAGAACCCCAGTGAGAGCCGTTATCTCCAAATGGAAAAATTTGCCATAGTAGTGAACCTTCTCAGTAGTGGCCAACCTTCCAACATTCCTCAAAGAGCACAACAAAGACTCATCCAGGAAGTCACAAAAGAGTCAAGGACAACATCAAAGGACCTGCAGGTCTCTCTTACATCAATAAAGGTCACTGTTCATGACTCCACTATCAGAAAGACACTGGGCAAATATGGCATCCATGGAAGAGTGGCGAGGTGAAAACCACTGCTAACCCAGAAGAACATTAAGACTCCTCTGAATTTTGCCAAAACACACCTTGATGATCCTCAAACATTTTGGGAAAATATTCTGTTCTATTCTGTAGACTGAGGAGTCGAAAGTGGAACAGTTTGGAAACAGAGGTACCATTACATATGGCATAAACCCAACACAGAATTCCTCAAAAAGAACATCATCCCAACTGTCATGCATGTTGGTGGAAGTGTGATGGTGTGGGGATGCTTTGCTTCTTCAGGGCCTGGACAACGTGCAATAATTGAGGGAAATATGAATTCTGCTCTCTAACAGAAAATCCTGAAGGAGAATGATAAAACATAATGCATAAATACTTACACACTTATAAACTAAGTTTATATTATATAATAGTATTTGTGCATTACTTTTTTATATAAACAAAAAAGCACTGAATTAAACCACAGTCGTAATTAATAATAAAAACTCGCCTTCACTGCACCTTGTGGTTTCTGTTACTCACTGCCTTTAGGAATATTGTTTTACTTCTGTTGACCCCAATGGTGCGTCTGTATCCAATTCCATCAATATATTTTGCAGTAATGAGGTTGTGAAGTTCTTGGGAGAACTCTTTGCTTTTACCCATCATGAGATGTTTCCTGTGACACCTTAGTAACGAAAAGCCTTTTTATAGACCATCACTTTTCTAACCCATCTGATATTAATCTGCACAGATAGGGGGTGTAATTTCTTATGGATTTAAGATGGTTCCTTGCCTTGAAGAACACGTTTTCTTAGTGTGTTCAATACTTTTCTTATTGTGTCCTTCCACTTTATTACACATAACTTTATTTATGGACTTTAATGTTGTGAATTCTTAATATTTTCAGATTTCTTGAGTTAATATTGATGTCTTGTGAAAATTTTATGTGAACTCGCCTCATTGGAAATATATTTACTGAAAAAAATGTTGACACATCCGATACTTATTTCCCCCTCTGTATGTGACACAAAACCACTTTGAGTAAGTGGAAATGTGGGCGGTGGATCAAATCTTTTGAAGAACAGAGCAATCTCTGTTCCCTCTTCTGCTGAAAAGGATTTGATGTTCTGTATTTCACCCTGACATCCATTTGTTATTATAATGCAACTTTCCTTTCTTCTCTTAGCATGGCAGTAGCCTCTGTTGGTATAAATCAGACCTTGACATACCATCCTATTATGTATTAATACTGTTTCTAACACTTGACTTCTGCTGAGATGAAAGCATGAATCTTCTCATTTGGAGATAATTGTTTGGTTGTGCTACTATCTAAGCATGTGGCTTCCTGCCAACTCAGATATTTCTTCACCCTGGATACTCACTGCATTCTCTGCTGTAGAGAAAAACACGATCACTGATCAAATGTTTTTGTTGCACAGCAAGCCAATGCTTTATGCTACAGAAACTTGTTAACGATCTGAATTGCAACACATTTGGTTAGATGGACCAACTTCAATGGGCTGCCATTTGCACTTTCAAAAACAAAAGCAGAGTGTGCCCACAATGGACCTCACAGTTTAGCTGACTTTGCAAGGTGCATGAGAAGAAGTAAAGTAACTGAAATTTTATGACAAATTCAAGAAGGATGAGATCAGCTTTAATGACTTCATCATAGGTGATGGACTCCTGCAAAAGGAGAAACATAGCTGAGACCAGTTAAAGATGTTTCAAATACCGAGACTCAAGCACACCCTCAATACATGGTAAACAATAAAAAAAAAGGAACCAAGCTCTCCATTTTGATGCCTTCCAATATCTGAACTCTTCAAGTGGCCTAGGAAAGTGGGTAATGAGAAGTGGAGGCTGGCTTTTTCTGATGCAATTTTCTATTAACCCATAATGTGTCTGGTCTACCAATGTAATAGGGCTGGTACCTACTCTGAAGTAAAAGCTCTGTGATCTGTCTGGTTACACCAAGAATGGCAGCATGCATATCTTCTTGATTGTCCGTGGTAGCTACGAAGACCATTTTGTCATCAGAGATGATATGTGCGTAGATGGCTGGTCAAGCCAATATTTGCATAAAAGTCCTATGGCAGATGGGACAGGGGACAGGGTGGACGTCTCCGGGAGGATTGCTGGCACGGGTTTTTCTGGCTTGCATCTTTCCTTCAGTTGCATCTATCCGATTTGTCTCGCACAGCAAAGAGCCCTTGTGGGTGGAGGAGCGCCAGGCATCACGATCCAATGCAGTCTGTTCCCAGGAGGCAGGATTGATGTTAACCGCTTTCAGTGAGGCTTTGAGGGTGTCTTTGAAGCGTTTCTTTTGGCCTCCTTGGCAACGCTGACCTTTCTGGAGCTCGCCATAGAAGAGTCTCTTTGGTAGACGCTGGTCTGTCATGCGTACCACATGTCCTGCCCAGTGTAGCTGGGTCGTCATGAAGATGGTGAAGATGCTAGGGAGGCCTGCTTGATTGAGAACTTTTCAATTCAATACTATTTGTATAGCTCTTTTTTACAGTAGACATGGTCTCAAAGCAGCTTTACAGAAATATATAAAGACATACAGATATTAAAAGTGTGAATTTATCCCTATTGAGCAAGCCGGTGGTGACAGGCAAGGAAAAACTCCCTAAGATGTTTAAGAGGAGGAAACCTTGAGAGGAACCAGACTCAGAAGGGAACCCATCCTCATCTGTATAAAAACAGATAGTGTGAAAAAGTTCATTATGGATTTATATGAAGTCTGTATGGCTCAGAAGAAGCCGTAGTCCCAGCAGTCTGGAATTGGAGTAGATGAGAGCTCCACCCAGAGGCAGGACATCCGAAATGGATCAGGCAGGTCCGGAGAGCGGAGAGGATCAGGATCTCTATTATCTCCATAAGATCATGTGTAGCTCTGCAGAAGGGGAGAGGGAGAGAAAAGATTATTACATTTACATTTATTCATTTAGCAGACGCTTTTATCCAAAGCGACTTACTAATGAGACACACTCACACACCAATGGGAGCAGAGCTGCATGCAAGGTGCTAGCTTGCCAACGGGGGCAACTTAGGGTTCAGTGTCTTTCCCAAGGACACTTCGGCATGGGATCACCCGGGCCGGGATTCCAACCACTAACCCTACGATTAGTGGACTAGTGGACAACCCACTCTACCCACTGAGACACAGCCGCCCAGAAGGGGAGAGGGAGAAAAGATTATTAGGACTGTGCTTAGGGTAACAGAAAGTCTAGTCAGGGTAGGCTTGAGTAAACAAATACGTTTTAATCCTAGACTTAAACACTGAGACTGTGTCTGAGTCCCGAACACTAAATGGAAGACTGTTCCATAACTGTGGGGCTCTAGAAGAGAAAGCTCCTCCCCCTGCTGTAGCCTTCACTGTTCGAGGTACTGTCAGATAGCCTGCATCTTTTGATCTAAGTAGGCGTGGCAGATCTTAGAAGACCAAAAGGTCGCTTAGATACTGTGGTATGAGAGCGTTTAGTGTTTTATAGATTAATAACAGTAATTTATAATCAATGTGAGATTTCACTGGGAGACAATGCAGTGTGGATAAGATCGGGGTGATGTGCTCGTATCTTCTGGTTCTAGTGAGGACTCTAGCAGCTGCGTTCTGGACTAACTGGAGTGTGTTTGTGTTTCTACTGGAACATCCAGACAGTACGGCATTACAGTAATCTAGTCTAGAGGTAACGAAAGCATGAATTAATATCTCTGCATCATGTAGTGATAATATATTTCTTATCTTAGAAATATTTCTGAGGTGAAAGAAGACTATCCTAGTAATATTATCTACATGAGCATCAAATGATCGACTGGAGTCAATAATCACTCCAAGGTCTTTTACTGCTGTTCATAACGAAACAGAAAGTCCATCCAGAGTAACCATGTGATCAGCTACATGTGATCCTAATAAAAGCATTTCTGTCTTATCAGAATTGAGTAAAAGGAAGTTAGTTAACATCCAAAGTCTAATGTCCTTTACACATTCCTCAACTTTATTAAGCTGCTGTCTGTCCTCTGGCGTCGCTGAAACATACAGCTGTGTATCATCAGCATAACAGTGGAAAATAATTCCATATTTACCAAGAATTTGACCTAGAGGTAGAATATATAAAGTAAAAAGCAGTGGGCCTAAAACAGAATCTTGTGGAACATCAAATTTAATTTTGCTATGCGTGGAGAAGTCTCCATTTACATCTACGACCTGAGCCAGGAGAGGACTGTTCCCTTAATGCCAACAACATTTTCTAATCTATCAAGGAGAATACTATGATCTATAGTATCAAAAGCTGCACTAAGGTCGAGTAACACAAGCAGTTTGACACAACTCTGATCAGAGGTCAGTAAAAGGTCATTTACTACTTTAACTAACGCTATCTCTGTGCTATGATGAGGTCTAAATCCTGACTGATACATTTCATGAATGTTGTTCCTATGTAAGTACGAGCATAACTGCTGTGTACAACTTTCTCTAAGATCTTGCAGATGAAAGGGAGATTTGATATTGGTCTATAGCTGGACAGTTGAGAGGGGTCAAGGTCAGGTTTTTTAATCAGGGGTTTAATAACTACTAATTGAAGTGATTTAGGTACATGGCCAGTATTAAGGGAAGAACTGATTATATCTAAAAGTCGTTTAAATACTCCAGGATAAATCTGTTTACAGAAACATGTCGGTACAGGATCTAATATACAAGTTGATGATTTCGCTGAAGATATTAATGAAGCTAGTTCAATCTCTCTAAGTGGAGTAAAACACTCTAAACATTGATCTGATATTGCTATATTATCATCTACAGGATTAGTTATAATACCGTCTGGTTTTAATTTAATAGTCTGAATTTCACATCTAATATTTTCAATTTTCTTGAAAATAATTCATGAGATCTTCACTGCTATGTAATGATTGTGATCGAGTGTTTCTCTCTGTACTGATTTTATTCCTAGGTAATTTTGCTACTGTGTTGAATAGAAATCTAGAATTGTTGTTGTTGTTGTCTCCTATCAAGGTGGAGAGAGAGACTTATCTATCATCACGAAGAGATTTTCTATACTTCAGTAGACTCTCCTTCCATGCTGTTTGAAATGTTACCAGTTTGGTTTGACTCCATTTACGTTCTAATTGTCTAGCGGTCTGTTTTAAGGTACGCATTTGATCGTTATACCAGGTGCTAGTTTTTTCTCTAATTAATTTTCTTTTGAGTGGAGCCACTCTATCTAGTGTGTAGAGGAGGGTTGACTCTAAGCTTTCAGTCGCCTGATCGAGTTCTATTGGATCAGACGGTGATCCAAGTCTAATTGATGTCTCTGAGAGGTTATTTATGAAGCTCGGTGCAGTAGCTGATGTGAAAGTACGTTTCACACGGTAGCAAGGCGAGGTGGAAATATTCTGATCAATATGTATTATAGACGAGATAAGATAATGGTCTGAGACAACTTCAGACTGTGGAAAAATTACAATATTTTATATATTTGATCCGTATGTTAGTATGAGGTCAAGAGTGTGACCACCATTATGAGTAGGTCCGATTAGGTGCTGCTTAACCCCTACTGAATCTAACATGGACACAACCGCTGTTCTTAGAGGGTCTTCCAGGTTATCAAAATGAATATTAAAATCACCGACGATCATTGCCTTATCTACAGAAACCACCAGGTTCGAGATAAAGTCTGCAAATTCACTAAGGAATTCAGTGTATGGC
>JAFFST010054766.1:78319-94814 GCA_022414735.1 Noturus placidus | reverse complement strand
ATCCTCAGAGAGTTCTTTGCCATGAGGTGCCATGTTGAACTTCCAGTGACCAGTATGAGGGAGTATGAGAGCGATGACACCAAATTTAACACACCTGCTCCCCACTCACACCCGAGACCTTATAACACTAACAAGTCACATGACCCCGGGGAGGGAAAACGGCTAATTGGGCCCAATTTGGACATTTTCACTTAGGGGTGTACTCACTTTTGTTGCCAGTGGTTTAGACATTAATGTGTGTGTGTGTGAGTTATTTTGAGGGGACAGTAAATTGACACTGTTACACAAGCTGTACACTCACTACTTTACATTGTAGCACAGTGTCACTTCTTCAGTGTTGTACATGAAAACATATCACATATTTACACACGTGAGGGGTGTACTTACTTTTGGGAGATACTGTAAGTCACTCATTTAACAGTCATGTATTCAGAGCCTGAATGGAATCTTTAAATACAGAGTGTGTGTTTCTTTCTCTTCTTACATTATATAACATATCTCTGGCTTGTTCAACATGGAATTGTTGGAAAATATAGAAATTAAAAAGAAAAACCTTCCTTCACAATAGTTGAAAAAAACTTGTGTCGAGAGAACCTGAGCGAGGTGAGCCTGCAGGGATAGATACGAAAGTTTGTGTGTATGTAAAATAGACCTGCCCACACACACTCACACAGAAAAAGAGTTTGGAAAACCTCATGTAGTGTAATAATAATAATAAAAAAGACTTTTTAACGATCATGGGTCGTATATAAGATCGTGGAGGATGCATGGTTTTCCTGGTCACAGCCCAGGGGATTTGGGAAACCTGGATGCCTTTAGAAGCAGTAGGGCTCTGGGGAGTTTGCCATAAATGCCATGTGACATTCTGTGGTATGTTTGGACAGCCGCATCCAAATATCTCTTCTTCATGAGTCCACTTTATACCTTTTGAGAAGGGGTCCGGTGAAGTGAATCTAGGGAAGGAACTGTCACCATTTTCCTTTTAATGGAAGGTCCAGGGTTCTGCTTAGAAGATCCAGGGTTGATGTGTTTGGATCGTGAATGGTGTGCTCTGGGTTGTTGCTTTCACCCACACCACACTGACAGCTCGTATTGCTCCGATGGACCCAACACAGTCCTGTCAGGAAGAGATCACCTGCATCTGCTCACCAGCTTTACCACCTCTGAAGCAGCAGCTCGTCAAGCTCAGAGTCAGTCCTCACTTCATACTGTAGCAGCACTACATCAAGTAGTGTGTGTGTGTGTGTGTGTGTGTGTGTGTGTGTGTGTGTGTGTGTGTGTGTGAACACTTCTTTCTGTGAAAACAGCTACAGTGACTTGTGTTCTCGATGATAAGCTGGCATAGAGTTAGCCTCTATCATGAGTGTGGTGGATTGCTGGAACAAACAGACAGGCAGACAGACAGAGAGACAGGTAAGACTGGTTTAAGTGAGAGACGTAGAGCAGAGATGAAGCCGATCAACCAAAACATTGTTATAGGCAGCTCTGATCCTGGGCAGTCCTACATGACCGTATTTTAATATATGATGGCGGGGCGGCTGTGTCTCAGTGGGTAGAGCGGGTAGTCCACTAATCCACTAATCGTAGGGTTGGTGGTTGGAATCCCGGCCCGGGTGATCCCATGCCGAAGTGTCCTTGGGCAAGACACTGAACCCTAAGTTGCCCCCGATGGCAAGCTAGCACCTTGCATGCAGCTCTGCTACCATTGGTGTGTGAGTGTGTCTCATTCGTAAGTCGCTTTGGATAAAAGCGTCCGCTAAATGAATAAATGTAAATGTAAATGTAGAAATAAGAGATATCAAAATACGTAAATGCATATAAAATGTACATAGGGCTGGATAGAATGCAACAGGGAGGATAGAAAAGGAAAGGCTGTATTACCCATGGCTCAGCGGGAGAGAGATACGGAGGGGTGTGGGGTCTTCATGCTGGTAGGAGATAAGAGGAGGCCTTCCACGTGTACTAAATAAAAAAGAAAACAGATATTGGCTTTTTATTACTATGCTGTTAATGACGTCCGCATGATGGAGACGGGCAGATGCAGGCCAAAGTTTCCAATAAAAAAAACTCAAGGGCCCGTCAGAAATGACGTAAGAAAAAATGTGCAAGCTAAGATAAGGGTACTTCCTAAAGGTACATGGATGCTTTACTTGTACATAAGACACATTGTAAGCGATTGTTTCCTGTTGCATGCTTCACTCTGAGTGAGGCGTGTTACCCTGGTCCCAGCTGGGTTCATTTTGCAGTCTTGCTTACTGCAGCAGTCGTTGCGCTTCGACGCCACAGCGCCATCTGCCGGCGGTAGCGTAACAAAAGCTATTGATTAGATTCCTAAAGGAATTGGAGATAATTAAATATTTTCCCATATTTTCAGGCTTAAAACTTAATATTAACAAATGTGAAATTATTATGAAATGGTGAAAATGATCTAAATAATGTTGAATTCCTTTGGCTCCCATACACAATCTGTCAAAACATGTAGTTTTCCAAACATTGTGCTCAGTTACCAAAAATGTCAGTTTGTGTAGGTTTATGTAATTCCATTGTAGGGTTAAATAACAAAAATGTGAAAGATGTGCATTAGAGCGAACACCTGCACGAATACAATAAGTTGGTTTTGTGACTGTAGGTCATTCACTTGAAAGGCTATTGAGCTTTAAATGATGGTGTATTTTGTGTGTGGTTCCATTCGGTAGTGAAATACATAGCAAACTTTACACATGATTTCATAGTTTATTTTTTTTAATATAAAAAATGTAGAAGGTGTGCCTCATAGCTAACACCTAGTCGAACACTTAACAGTTGGTTGTGTGACTAAGTCATTCTCTTCAAATGCTATTGAAACGTATATACCAATGTCATATGTAACTTTAGAGACGGTCCCTTAATTTCCGCATTTCTGTGAATATTGAGCGTCCAACGTCAAGCCAACTTTATTCCAGGCAGAACGAGTACATTTTGCGGCAGGTTTACCTCAGGAGTCAGTAGCTGCGTTTACATGGACACCAATAATCCACTCTTAACCCGATTAAGACCATTCTCTGATTAAGAAACTACCATGTAAACAGCTATTTTTACTTACGTTAATCTAATTAAAGTCATACTCGTATTAAACACTAATGAAATTAAGACAGGAGCCCCGCTGGGGCCATGTGTGTGCGGAGTTTGCATGTTCTCCCCGTGCGTCGGGGGTTTCCTCCGGGTACTCCGGTTTCCTCCCCCAGTCCAAAGACATGCATGGTAGGCTGATGGGCGTGTCTAAAGTGTCCGTAGTGTATGAATGGGTGTGTGAGTGTGTATGTGATTGTGTCCTGTGATGGACTGGCACTCTGTCCAGGGTGTACCCCGCCTTGTGCCTGATGCCTCCTGGGATAGACTCCAGGTTCCCCGTGACCCTGAAAAGGAGTAAGCGGTTGAAGATGGATGGATGGATGGAGTTCTCCTGTTTTAATCGTATTATGGACATGTATTACAGACATGTAAACACCTTGATCACATTTTGAACGTCGTGTGAGAGTTTTCACCGCATTTTGTGACAGGACACGATCACACACGCCAGTTCTCAACATCTACTGGAACAAGAGAGTTCGGCTGCGTCCCAAACCGCATACTTACCTCCTATAGGCCTGTAGTGGGGGAAATACATGTATCTCGGCTACTAAGTACGCGGTTTGAGACGCAGCCCACGGCTTCAAGCAGTCGTCTATTAGCACGTACAGCATGACAAATAATTAACTGCACTTAAAGAGTTCATAAATTTTTTTAAATAAAAACATCCGAAACTGTATACGGTCCATAATGAAGAGGAACTGTATGATGATACGTGAAGTTCTGCAGGAACGTCGGACGGCGTGGCGCGGTGATGTAATGACGTGTGACGTTAATCTAATTATGATCTATAACATGTAAAACGGGAACATGACAGGAGTATTCTAAAATGTAAACACCTTAATCACATTATTATCTTAATCAGAGTAAGGTCAGTCGTCACATTATCATCTTAATCAGAATAAGGTCAGTCATCACATTACTGCTGTCCATGTAAACGTAGTCTATGAGGACACTGACAGGAAACCCCTTGAAAATAGTTCTTTGCTACTTTTTAAAAATAAACAAATAAAATAAATGTGACAGTAGTGTTTTTATTCTCTCTCTCTCTCTCTCTCTTTTAAATATATTAAATTAGCCTAAATAAACATGACAAGCGCTTGTCTTTGTTTTCTTTTCAGCACCTGAACAAATGATCAGTGAGAAAATGGACTTGACAGTTCATCCGAATTCCGCTTTGGACTTGTATGTAAGACTCTTATTTTGCTTTTCACTGTCTGTCTCTTTAAAAAGGAAAAAGGAAACGCCCTCTTTCGGTTCGGTGACGTCAGAGGTCATCCGTCACGTGGTAAAGTTTACACGACACAAGTCCCCACGCTGGGCTCCGTTTCCGGCAGTGGACACTACCCTCGGTGTGGAGTGTTGTCCTGACGGTGGACATGGCGGAACCGGGGCGATACTCCCTGTGGAACTCAGGCTGGCCGACTCAAGCAGCACCGGCACCGGCACCAGCACCAGCACCGCCGGGGTTACAGCAACAGGCGCATGGATTTCAGGCACTAAGAGACTGGAACTGGTTCCAGTCTGCGCCGATAAGTCCGTGGGGTCCCACCCCCGCGTGTCCCACCACCATGTGTCCTGTCCGGAGCGACGGAAGTCCAGGTTATGTACTACAACACAGTGTCGGTAGGTTCCACTCAGTCGCGTGCAGGGACGTCTGCAGTGCACGTGGCGCATACAGCCACGTGACCGCATTACGTTCAGATCACACCAAAACACACACACTCGTGTTGTGTGTATTATCGATTTATTTATTTTAATAAAACTTTGTTGGGTGAAAAGGCAGCAGATACGTTATCTATCTATTTATTTATTTATGAAAGGACATCAGTATTTGTGCTGTATGCCTATTGCCATCTTAGGGGTATTATTGTGTGACGTATAAGGGTATTATTATTATTATTATTATTATTATTATTATGATGATTATGATTATTATCTGTGAACGTGCCTTTATTTGAAGTAAACATATACATTTGACACTTTCCAGGTCATCATCATCATCATGAATATCAGTATTGGAGGCAGGACCACGGCCAGAACCAGTGGAGACACCGAGTAACATATGACTTTTATATATTTATTTTTCAGTTTACAGTTTGAAGATAATCCTTTAAGTTTCTGTAATGAATGAACGTGTAGAAGTTGGTCCATTGCTGTCTCTGTCCTGCACGTTATGCCAAGGTGCAGTCATGCTTTAACTTTGGTGTATGTTTTGGGTATTTTTTTTTTTCCAGCAGAAAAAACCGAAAGAAGCAGAATTCAGTCATTTCTGTGATACTTGTGATCGAGGTTTCAAAACCCAAGACAAATACAATGACCATATTGCCCAGCACGTAAAGGTGATCCATCACATCGGTGAACTGCGTACATGTGAACTGTAGGACCTCAAATTCAGAGGTTTTTAAATTCATTTTGATTAGACATGTGATTGTGTCTGTGCTTCCTCCCCAGTGTCCTTTTGATGATTGCAAATTCACTGCACATGAGAAGCTTGTCAATGTCCACTGGAAAAATGTGAGTGATTCTACTGAACTGGGTGTAGACCACTTTGTAGATAAACTACAGATGCTAAATACTACATTTCTCAGCCGATACCGATAACCGGTTATCCAGGGCGGCGTCGGCCCGCGCCCGGTTATCCAGGGCGGCGTCGGCCCGCGCCCGGTTATCCAGGGCGGCGTCGGCCCGCGCCCGGTTATCCAGGGCGGCGTCGGCCTGCGCCCTTTTATCCACGGCGGCGTCGGCCCGCGCCCGTTTATCCAGGGCGGCGTCGGCCCGCGCCCGGTTATCCACGGCGGCGTCGGCCCGCGCCCGTTTATCCAGGGCGGCGTCGGCCCGCGCCCGTTTATCCAGGGCGGCGTCGGCCCGCGCCCGGTTTTCCAGGGCGGCGTCGGCCCGCGCCCGTTTATCCAGGGCGGCGTCGGCCCGCGCCCGTTTATCCAGGGCGGCGTCGACCCGCGCCCGGTTATCCAGGGCGGCGGCGGCCCGCGCCCGGTTATCCAGGGCGGCGTCGATCTGAACAATCGGTTATCGTTATCAGCCGATATCGATAGTTCTGCCTTTTATGCCTTCTTTTAAATGAATAATAATAAAAAATTCCACAATTCTGAAAGAAATACAAATAAAAACATTATTCTCTCCATGTCAACAAGTTAAATGGTAAATAAATAAATGTTGCACTTATATAGCGCTTTTATCCAAAGCACTTTACACTGTGTCTCATTCACCCATTCACACACACACACACACACACCCACACACTCACACACCAATGGTAGCAGAGCTGCATGCAAGGTGCTAGCTTGCCATCGGGGGCAACTTAGGGTTCAGTGTCTTGCCCAAGGACACTTCGGCATGGGATCGCCCGGGCCGGGATTCCAACCACCAACCCTACGATTAGTGGATTAGTGGACAACCCGCTCTACCGACTGAGACACAGCCGCCTTTGTTTGACAGTAACTGGTCTCATAAACACACAACACATTACTCTCATTAACATTAACACAGGAACTCAATTCTGAAGATTAAAGTAAGATTTCTTAACTTATTGAAAATTATTAATTCCTATTAACATTGACTGAATTCTAAAAGTCTTCCTGACAGGCTTCACATTCACTCACCACTAACGAGCATTTCTACTTCATCACAGACATCAAACTGGTCATATATAGGTCTAATGTAATCTTTTTTTAGTTGTTGATGGTATTAACTCATTAACATTATCTGCATATGAAATCATACTATTCAGTGGTGTACTGGCCCTTTTAATTCAACGTGAACAGCGCGGGAGTGTCGTCCGAGTCACCGGAGGGGTGTAGTCTTGATTTCGCTGCTATTTTAGCGGTACAGAGATTACAAACTACAGTTTTGTCGTCCTTCCACACACGAGACATCTTTACATGCAGCACGCGATCCGCCCTCTTTTGATTGATCGGCCCTGATGTTCGGACGTTCTTAAACTATCGGCTGATAGTAGGAAAACTAGCCTTTATTGGCCGATACATCAGTGCATCTCTAAGATAGACTAATGAATTTAAATCTATCTACCTGGTCACATTTCAGAGTCACGCCCCAGGAGCAAAGCGAATCAAGTTGGACACTCCAGAGGAAATTGCAAAATGGAGAGAGGAACGGAGACGGTATAACTCTGTACTCTACACATAACTCAGTGCAGAACTGGCTAGCTTGTAACTGTCAGTGATTGAATTGTTTTCTACTTGAGCAGTTGAGAATAATAAATGCTGTGTGCAGGAATTTCCCAACACAAAGCAATGTTGAGAAGAAACTGAAGTTAATGGAGGTGAAAGAGAAGCGAGGCGATGTGCTGGAAACGTCCCAGTTCGGGTACGTTATTGTAGTGTTCAGCTTTTTATATGCTGCTAGTGTACAGCGTTAGAAGATGGATTCAGTTCTGATGGTTAGCTTTTGAATGTAAATCGATGCCTTTTGTGTATTTGAGAGAAAACAGGTGTTTATGAATGCGTTGTTTTAAACAGACATTTTAAGAGTCGTGGCCGAGTGCATGATGGACACGATCATGGAGAAGGTTTACTGGCTCACAGAGGGCATGCATTTGGTGGCCATCCAGGCACTGAAAAGGTGGAGCAGACACTACCTCTCACATGCCCTCCACATGATGTAGATCCTCTAGGAGCCCTGGTTACCTGTGATCCAGGTTAGATAAATCTAGCCACTGCTTTCTAATCAAAACGTGACTCTGAATTTATCCAGTGCTGTCCTCTGTGTTTCCTTTAAAGACTCCAATTGATTTCAATCTGTATATTTTGTCAGATTCTGAGAAAGAGGAGGCCGTGAAGGAGAGGAAGGCTGCCATGTCCGTCGCCCCCAAAAGTATGACCTCTGCTCTAGCTTCACTGATGTCCAGCTATGGACAAGATGTGACCGACAGCGAAAGTGACGAAGAACCAGAAGGTGAGCAACCTCCTGGTTAATTATTTTAAACACCTTTAAACAACACATTATTGAATTATTTATTAAACTCTGGCCCATAGACACATTAGCCATGTGTGGACTTCTTACTTCGCATGTACAGTCCCCTCCAAAACTATTGGAACTGCAAGGCCAATTCAGTTATTTTTGCTGTAGACTGAAGACATTTGGGTTCGAGACCAAAAATGAATACGGGAGGGTTTAGAATTTAAAAAAAATATATGGATATCAGGTGTGGACCTAGAAAATAAAATGGCCGTAGTTCAGAGACTCCAGATTTCAATACAGCATGCATGGCTTCTGTCACAGACTGTCTTCTGCGGTTTATCCAGAATATGCACAGGTTTTCATTTACCATCTCTGGTCTGATCAGTGAAGGAACGAAATGGGGTCAACACCAAAAATAGAATGTTTAAATCTGATTTGACAAAAACGTGTGTGTTTGTCTATCCATCAGACCCAAGAGCCAGCATGTAGTCAAAGAGATGGTTTATTGTTCGCACAAAGACAGCCTGGGCATTCTATAGTCTGAACACAAGTTGGACACAGTTGACTTTTATACTCGTGTGTATGTAGAGAACTTTTCCACACGCCTTTTACTCAATACTGCATGTCTGTTTAAATGAATGTAGATCGGCCGAAGGGGGAAGAAGTCGTTGTTCACGCTCGCCAGAGGAGGTTGTGCCATTTATATGTTGATGTACTGGAATCATTGTTCCATTGCTCTAAGGAAGTATTTTGCGGACAATGTTCAAAAGCAATTGCAAACTGTGTTTGAAATTGATGCCATTTTCAGACGGTCCCTTACTGAGCGCTGGTGAGCTGCGTTTCTGGGAGATTAGCTTCAGGGGGATTTAACGGCAGGAAAAATAATTCTATTCGATCGTACTCGGTTCTTCTTCCACTCCAGAGTAAGACGATACACATTTTGTATAGAAATAGAAGAGTGAATCTCCGGTGTCCTCATGATGGTCATACATGCAGTCATAGAAGCAGAAATGTCCTGCAATTGAGAATATTCATTATTATTATTCATCATATTCATATATTCTAAATATGCAGCAGCATATATGTTGTGGGGACTCAACACCCCATCTATCAATCTTTGAAATGTGGCCGGCACGTTGGTGCAAGCTGAACGATGTAAAGAAAGGGGTTTTCCCTTTGTGTTGGTCAACAAATTAAAATCAGGCCACATGTAGCTGATCCAAGAGCTCATCAATAAAAGGCATTAGATGGGCATCAAATTTAGGAGTCGTGATCATCTTGCAGACGTCCACACACAAATGCACTGCCGCACTTAGCTTGGGCACCATGATAGATAGGGCTTTTACAGGCACTGTGGGACTCGTCAAACATTCCCATCGCCAGCATTTTCCTTAATTAGTCCTGAACCACTTTTTGTGTTCAGAGAAACAATATGGGTGTCTGTACACAACCATACTGGAAAGAGTCTCTGTGAGTGGGTTTCTATGTTTGTGTGAGCAGGCAGGGGAGAAATCACGTCCAAAAGTTCTGATTGCTACTTGATAACATTTGCCCTCTGGAACAGTGCAGGATGGTCTCCAACTGTGACCAGGGTGGAATCGGCTGTCGTTGGGCACGGTCCCTAGCTCATCTCTCTCTGCCACTGCCATCACCACTGCTACAGGGACTGCCTCATTCCATTCTGTGGAGGTTAAGATGGTATCACGGCGGTGTGGTTCCCGTCTGTGCATGGTCGAGTTGTCCCACTCACCATGTGACCTCAAAGGGCTCTTTACTGCTCTTCACAGCTTATGGATGTCCTATAGCATAGTCCAGCAGAACTAATAAAATGCGATATCCTCCTGCTCCTCCTAAGGCCTTGCACCTGTTCCAGTGGGAAATCATCTAGTGTCTCAAGATGGCAGGGTGCCTCCCTCTGAAGTGCAGACCTCAGACTGCACTGTTTGCCAGGACCAACACAGTTTTATATCTGTGGCAAGCTCCTAAAACCAGGCCTGTTCCAGTTCTTGCTGGGTGAAGAATATCTCCCCTTTTATTCTGTGTTTTTTGTCCTTTTATACAAAATTGTGAGGCACCATTGAATAAGTGTGCACATCTCCATAAATATACCACAACTTCACCTCCCAATGCCCATCTAAAGGCTCTGCAGCTTGCCTCTCTACCACTCTGGTCAGAATCTCATGCTATTGCTATAGACTCGCAAGAGCCTGATGCTGTTGCTCCTGCATCTGTACTAGCAACTGGATCAACCAGGGTGAACGGACTGGTCTCGACGTCTGTGTAATGACATTCTGAGTGCCTTTTGCCCAGGTTTCAGTGCGTCAGTATCACCAATGTGATGGTGATACATGCATAGCACACACACACACACACAGCAGCCCCGTTGACGGAGAGCTTCTGCCACACAACTGTATTATCATGGTCAGTGCTGACTTGTTTCTGATTATAAAAATAGCTGTATCTTGGCAACATTGTGCTGTTGTGAAGCCCAAAGTTGGACAAATGTGAAATCATCATCTTGTGACGTTCCTAGCCTCCTGTTCACCCTAGCCGGGTATGGACGACATCCTCTGTGATGCATTTCCTCTGCACGTGGTCCATTGCCAAGGTTTGAATATGTTCTTGCCATTCCCGGTCTTACCTCTTTCTGCTCAATCCAAAGGCCACCATGATGAATGACTCGGCAGTCTTGTGAAAATATCTTTTCGTTGTCGTACGAACTCCTCCTTTAGGACCTTTCCAAAAGGGTCCATTAGAGGCCATGAAGGTTTGTAATGGTAGGCGATTATCTTGCATGCGTAAAACATGTCCTATCCATTTCCAGCGACGCCGCGTATGTATAGAGGACAGCGGTTCCTTTAGACCACAGCGTTCTCACACCTGTTCACTTGAAATGAAGTCAGTCCATCGAATATCTCCATCCCTTTTTGCTGGCCAGCTTTCAAAGGCCATGTTTCCTCTTGTGAAGTAGATGAAATGGATGAAAAAGTTTATAGTCGCCTCCCGAAGGTGGCATCAATTCTGGCTTCACTATTTCACTACTCTCGTTAAAAGTATATAATAGCTGATGCAGCAAATTCTGAATGAGTAGGCGCATGGTGTGGATATGTTCGTGTGACTGGGGACGTAGGATTTCAAAAAAAGAATAAACGGAATCTTAATTTTCCTTATTCTCCGTTAGAGAGGAGACCGCTTTGGATATCTTTCTAATCAATTACACAATCAGGCACGGGTAAAAAGTCAGCTGTGTGATGACGGCAAATTCAGGCCTGTTCCAAAAAGCTGTAAATAAATGAGTTTATTCATTGTTAATATTATTATTATTATCTTCAATTTTTTTTAACACTTGACTGCAAAATTAAAGGTAACTCAGTAATTCTATGAGATGATTCCAACCTGTATGTTTCTCTAAAAATGACCGGGTTTTCTTGCACACACATTTTATTATATTTACAAGTGGCTTGTGTTTTTATTATTATTATTATTATTTATTTATTTATTTATTTATTTTTGTCAGATTCCCCAATCCTGAAAAGTGCTCTGGCTTTAGAAGAGAACAAGGCCCTGCTTGCAGCTCATTCTAACCCAAACCAAAGCCGTGCACCAGTGCCTGAGAGGAGGCCACCTGAGGAATCTGAGATTAGCCATCAAGTACCACATCCTCAGCCTGTGTCACATCCTCTGAGGAGCAGAGGGAGTTGTGGAGGTAGACAAAGGAGACGACGTAATGAACGTATGACTGGACCACAGAAGTGCTGTCCCACTTTACTAGAGATGGTGAGAAATGCTACAATATGCAGTGCTGTAAAGTAATCGCCCCATCCGGATTTCTTCTGTTTGTGTGTACATCTCATACTAAATTATTTCAGGAATTAAAACCGAATCTAAGATAAAACAAAGGCAACCTGAGTAAACACTAAACATTTATTTCAGCAAAACTTTATCCAATACCAACTGGGCCTGTGTGAAAATGTATTTGCCCCTGTAGTTACTAAATCCCCAAATCTATGACGGTGCATTCGTAATGCGTTTCAGCTGGACTAGACACATCCAGACCTGGTTACTGTAAACCCTGTTCACTCTCATCTACACTTAAATAGAACTTTCAACAGCATGAAGTTGGTTAAAAGGTCTTACTGAGTAACACACTCTGGCAAAACTGAAATAAATTCCAGAAATGATGAGGAAGAATGTGATTGAAATCCATCAGTCTGGGAAGGGTTACAGAGCTATTTCAAAGGCTCTGGGACTCCAAAGAACCCCAGTGAGAACCGTTATCTCCAAATGGAAAAACTCGGCACAGTAGTGAACCTTCTCAGAATTGTCCGACCTTCAGAAATTCCTCCAAGAGCACAACAACTACTCATGCAGGAAGTCACAAAAGAGCCAAGGACAACATCAAAGGACCTGCAGGTCTCTCTTGTATCAATAAAGGTCACTCACTGTTCATGACTCCACTATCAGAAAGACTCTGGGCAAATATGGCATCTATGGAAGTGTGGCGAGGTGAAAAGCACTGCTAACCCAGAAGAATTTTGCCACATTTTAACTGGATGGGAGAATATTCTGTGGATTGACCAATCGAAAATGGCACTGTTTGGTAGACAGGGGTACTGTTACATCTGCCGTAAACCAAACACAGAATTCCACAAAGAGAACATCACACCTATGGTCGAGCATGGTGGCGGAGGTGTGATGGTGTGGGGATGCATTGCTGCTTCAGGGCCTGGGTAACTTCCAGTAATTGAGGGAAACATGAGATCTGCTCTCTACCAAAAGGTTTAAAGGAGAATGTCCAGTGTTCAATCCATAAGTTGAAACTCAAGCGCAACTGGATTATTCAGTAAGACAAAGCATACTATCCAAAGCATGGTAGTAAGTCCACCTCTGAATAGCTAAAAAGGCTACAGTAAAGTTTTGGAGTGGCCTAGTCAAAGTCCTGTCTAACCAATTGAGCTGCTGTGGCAAGACCTTATTCAAGGAGTTCATGCTCCATAACCCTCCAGTGGGGCTGAACTAAAGCAGTTCTGCAAAGAAGAGTGGGCCAAAATTCCACCGCAGTGCTGTGAGAGACTGATCTCCGGTTATCAGAAACGGTTAATTGCTATTATTGCAGCTAAAGGTGGCACAATTGTATTTTAAATTTGAGGGGAAATGAGTTTTTCATATGGGTGATCGGTGTTGGATAACTTTTTCATTTTTTTTTTGATTCAATAAAACAAAATGTAAAAGCTGTTGTTTAACTCCAGTTGGCTTTGTTTAACGTGTTTTCATTTGAAGATCTAAAACTATTTAGTATGAGATGTATGCAAAAACTAAAGAAATCAGGACTGGGGCGAATACTTTCACACCACTATAGCATACACATTACTTTCAGTTGATCTGAAGGGTTTATTCTGATTTATTGATCATGGATCTTCTCATGTATTCATGAAATGTCTCTTACGATGCACGATTCATTAATTTCTTATAAACAGTGTTGTATTTTATTCCTTGCAGTTGTTGGCGCCGGATATTCGCCATGAAAGGAATGTGGTGCTTCAGTGCATTCGCTACATAATCCATAAGGAATTCTTTGGTCTAGTAAAAATTCCAACCTGGTGATGCCTGATGTTGCTTCAGAACCTGTGAATGGTTCTCTGTTAGGAAATGATGTTGGTGGAAGTGGTATAATATAATGAGCTCTGGAATGGAGTATGTCGTGTGACATAGTAAACTCAGTATCCTGTGTTTTACAGGACATCCTTTACAGTAAAGGACACGACGCAGGGAAAGGACACTCCTACTGCCATAAGGAGTTTTGTATTCTGTTGGTCGTTGTCAAGACATTTTGTTTAAACAAAAGTTCATGGCACTAATAAGCTTTTTGTTCCTCAGCGCCGCGCACACACACCACCCAAGGCCACTTCTGCTGATATTTGCTTAAAGTTTAGTAGCTGTTTATTGTTCCAGTGTGGCACCACAGAATGGAGATGCACCCAGGCAACCCTTACACTCCGATCATTATCAGTCAGAATACACCACAGTTGCTTTCTAATAGCGGCCATCAGGCTTTCTGATTTGGATATACACGTGTCTTTGTTTAACACACATTTAACAATGATTTAATGTTTTTTATTTGTTTGATTACACGTTAGGCCATGTGAAAATGGATTATTGTAATTATAATTTTCTAACAGTTTTATTTTCTTTCATATCACGTCTCTATACACATACTGCACATGTTTGATTACTTGTAATAAGTCTCCGCTTACAACTGGTTAACCTGCCTGTCAAGTTATGGGACATGTTTTTTCTAGTAAATTCAGTTGCTTTTTTGTTTCAGTAAAAATTCTTTTCAATGATGAACCAGCGTTTGAATCTTATGCTGATTTGATTAACTGCTCTACTGCTCTAAACTGCAATTTATAGATAAATCTATAGTATTGGGTTTGATGATTTGATGTTTGAGGGATCTAGAAATAGTAATTGGCCGTTAGTAGAAAATAGGAAACTGGAGTAAAATTGGAGTTCAGTGTTGGGTAAACAGTGTGAGGGGAAACCAGTGCAGAGAGAAAGAAAAAGGAGGAGTATAAAGTAATGATGTCATTTATTTCTGAATCGGTGAGAACAGTAAACTCGCTAAAATAGGCAGGCTGTGTCTCAGTGGGTAGAGCGGGTTATCCACTAATCCACTAATCGTAGGGTCGGTGGTTGGAATCCCGGCCCGGGTGACCCCATGCCGAAGTGTCCTTGGGCAAGACACTGAACCCTAAGTTGCCCCCGATGGCAAGCTAGCACCTTGCATGCAGCTCTGCTACCATTGGTGTGTGAGTGTGTCTCATTTGTAAGTCGCTTTGGATAAAAGTGTCTGCTAAATGAATGTCAATGTAAAATGAACTAAAGTGCTATTAAAGATGGAAAAACAACAAAAAGCAGCATTAGGATTAAAATGCTTGATGGGCCAAAAAAATGATCAACTCAGTAGTGGAAGAAAAGAAATGGATAATAGAGTAATTTCAGGAGTACTTACTTAAATATCAGATGAGACAATAATAATTACAGTTGGACGGCCGACAGTGAACAATGTTAGAAGACTGAGATGTGAAAGGAAATAAAGAAAGGATGGACAGTTGGTCAGTCAGGTTGCAATTTGATGAGAAGACACTAGCTAGAGTATTTCTTGGACGTGTGTGTTATAGGGTACGGCCACATATTCCTCCTCTTCTCAGATGCTTTAAATGCTCAATGTAAAAAAAGCTTAAATGTTGTAAGTGTGGGGAAGAACACTGCCGGATATGGAGGATGCAGAGTTAGGAAAGAGGCAGCGGAAATGCGGAATGTCAGGATTACGGACAGTGTGTCATATGCCACAGAGAGGGGAGAAGGGAACAAAAACAAAACATCAGGATCATACAACAAATAAGATGGCATCGCAATGGCTGAGTACCTACTGTATGTGTTTAATGCTCGTAGAGCCATAGGAACAAATCTCTTACCATAGCATGGGTAGTCTCCACCTGCAGCCAGAAGGAAGGAGGTTGAAATATTGATAAAGTGGGTGGTCTGGATCACTGAAAATTTGATGTGCCTTCCGGAGCGTATATCTGAACTGACGCAGTCTGATAAACTAGGGGTGGGAATAACAATCATTTTTCTAACTAAATAAGTTCTCTTTAAGAGTTTGTTCTAATTGGTAACTGTTCGCATATGGAAAAAACAAATGGCACCATACATAAGCACTGGCTCAATAATACTTTGATACAGAAGAAGAAGCAGGCTAGGCTGAACAAACAGATATTTAAAAAAAACATTTTATCATAATTTTTATTGGAAAAATTGCATTTATATATTTAACACCCCATCCAACAACCCCACCATACCCGGCCCCAACAACGCCACCATACCCGGCTCCAACAAAATAATCACAGCCAAAACCAAGAGAAAGGGGGAAACAATAAAAAAAAAAAAGATAAAAAAAGGGTAAGATGATTAGTATTTACCATCTACCTCTCCTCAGTCCACCTCCACTGGGCGTTCATCCTTGAAATAGATCCTTGAAATAAACTGTTGCCATTTTCCCAAAAATGAGTCTCCGCTACCTCTGATGTTATACTTGATTTTTTCCAGCTTCTAAAAGAACATTAGATCTTTAAGCCAGACTGATATAGAGGGGGGTTGTGGAGAGGTCCAAGACTACAATATTCTGCACCGAGCAAGCAACGATGCAAAGGCCACAACACTCGCTTGTCTAAGGTTCAGAGGCTGGCACTGAGATGAAACACCAAAGATGGCAATCAGAGAACACGCCTCCAAATTGATTCTAAGAATGTCGGACATAGTCCTAAAAAAGGAGTTCCAAAAGTTCTGTAGTTTGGGACAGAGTGCAAACATATGACTCAGGTTACACGGAGAGAGTTTACATTTCTCACACATGTCAGGAACATTGGGATATATTTTAGATAGT
>JAFFST010054766.1:62929-76692 GCA_022414735.1 Noturus placidus | reverse complement strand
TAGCATTATCAAAGTTTGGGGCGTTTACATTCACCAAAACTACTGGAGCCTGTGAGATTCTTCCTTCAACAATCACATATCTACCATTCGCATCAGAAGAAACATCAAAAGAAAAGGGCCCCGTCTTACTGATCAGGATAGAAACTCCCCTGGACTTGGAATCATAATTGGAGTGGAACATATGCGAAGTCCAGCGAGTGTGAAGTCTGCATTGATCCCTGGGACGGAGATGGGTTTCCTGTAGAAATGTAATGTCAGCTTTTTGTAGTTTTAAGTGAGTCCAAATCTTGGATCTTTTAAGGGACCCTTCAGACCTTACACATTCCAACTTAGGAATCTGAATAAGCTTCCCGTCTTTTCCATCAATTCAGATTGGTACAGAATTGAGTACAGAGAGGTCCATAGGGGAGAAAAGAGGAAAAATAATAATAATAAAACAACACACCACACTAATTTCTGACCACCTTGAAGTAGGTTTGCCAACCACCATTAAAAGTAAGGAAGGAAGGACGAAAAAAAGAAGCAGAAGAGCAGCAGGCAAACGAGGTTGCTCCATGGGTACAGAAGCCCTAAGCAGCTTACGCATTATTAGTTTTTTCTTTGTTGTTTTCTCATGATCTTGATTTTTCTGTGAACTCGACATCCATCATCCCGAAGTCAATGGGGATTTTAAATGGGTTTTTGGTTAAATGCCTGAAATAAGGTCTGTGGTTAACACAAGCTCAAGATATGTTCATGTTTTATACTACAGCATTAAAAATACATCAGTAATACCCTGCTCAGGATTTAAAACAAGCTTTTACGTGTCTTGAAAAAGACGGTTGCTAACCAGTGGTTAAGTGGTACTACAGAGGTTGTCGGGGACGTTACACACGCTGAATATGAAGACTTATCTACTACAGCCTTGTTGTGTTTATCTATCAATTTATCGTATTTTCCAATTGCAGTGTTTTTTTTTTAAATAAAGATTGAAAGAGTTGTCGGAAGCGTAGTGGTGGTGACGTTGAAGTCATGCGGCCGCAGTGTAGTTCCTTTATAATGTTAGCTTTAACTTCTGGTGATTGTATTTAGGCTTCAACATTCATAAACGTGTTAATTTGTGAAGATTATCTTAATGAACGAAACATGTAAGAATCATAAACTTTTGAGAGTTTATTTTCTGCAATAATCCAAAACCCAGTGGAAAAATCCCTATGAACTTTGTGTCGATTGAACCAGGGTGATGCTAACTTCTGGGGTGGCCTACAAAAATACGTCACCACTGCAGGATTAACGACTTCAACATTATACATTTTAATGCATAACTATTCCACCTAGAACATACCACAATGGTCTGTCTGGTTTTGTCATTTGAACAAACATAACTAATATATATCCAACGATGGGCCTTCTCAGTCCAAACATATTTGCCTGAAGAACCACTGGTGTCTGTCAAATTGTTCCGTAAATGTCAGATAATGTAATAAATCTACTTTTGCAAACTAGCCATAGGTTTTTGCTGAAATGAAATAAAACTATTGCAGGACAATATGTTGTAAATCAATAGTTATCAAAAAATAAGTTGAACTTGAAACTTGTCCACCTCACACCTCCAGGGTCCGGGGTTCGAGTCCCGCCAGGGCCATGTGTGGGCGGAGTTTGCATGTTCTCCATGTGTGTCGGGGGTTTCCTCCAGGTTCTCCGGTTTCCTCCCCCAGTCCAAACACACGCATGGTAGTCTGATTGGCGTGTCTAAAGTGTCCGATGCTCCCTGGGATAGGCTCCAGGTTCCCCATGACCCTGAAAATGATAAAGCGGTAGAAGATGGATGGATGGATGGATAATTATTAATAAAAAGGGGGATATGTTCAGAAGTCTGTATTTTTAGTGTGTTTTAAAGACATCTTGCAAAAGGGGAGCCTCGGTCACATGTTAATGCCATTTGGGGGGGTCTACCCTGGAAAAGTTTTGGAACCACTGCTCTAGTAATTTTGGTAATTCCGACATGGCGCAGCCAGTGGGGAAAAAAAATATAAATAAATAAATAAATATATATATATCCATCCATCTTCAGGGTGCCAGTCCATCACAGGGCACAATCACATACACACTCACACACACATTCATACACTACGGACATTTTACACATGTGTGTGTGTGTGTGTGTGTGTGTGATAAATATCCATGCGAAAATTATGTGAAAAAAATGATGAAATATTTACGTGAAAAGAATGTGCTGTTAACATTAAAGGACGGAATAAAACAAACAGACCGAAACACTACAATCGTCGCAGACCGATGACGTCATCTGAACGTGACACGCCCTTTTTGTATAAGGCACAACTGGACTGAATCGCAAATTAATGAGAAACCAGAAGAGAAAAATACCATGAAATAAATACCGCCAAAAGTCCAGTGTGCCATATAAGTGTATTGTATTTGTGATATTTTCGTTTTTGTTAGTATTCCATCTCACTACAGAACCCGCGGCCACGCCCCCTGGTGTAAACGAGGCTCCTCCCACGAGGCTCCTCCCATTTGTTGTCAAAGGAAGAATTAGCATGTTAGCTAACGGCGTTCCACTCTGCCAATGGGCGGCTGAAGATCACAGGGAAGAGCATGATACAGCAAAACCACCTGAAATAATACAATGGACACCCCAAGCTGACACGCATTCCGAAGAGGAATAAACCCAGAACCCGGATTTGATCACAAGATGCTTGAGTTGCGTTGCGTTTATTAAACAATCAACCCGAAGATGACGGAGCTGATGTCACGTGACGCCAGTCTGTAGTCAATGTTCTGACCCGCTTCCATCGTGGAATGGTGACGGATGTCCATCTCAAAGCAGAATCTGGGACACGGAAGTCGGTGTTTAGATGACGTGTGGAAGTGAACGTGCACTGAATTCTGCACGTAGCTCGTGCACTTTACTGTAATCTGTGAATACTCGTGTACTGCTTGTTCACTAGCATTCTGCTAACTACGCCAGTCCTTCAACCCGAGCTCGTGCGCTGAAACAGGGGTCACGTGATCACTTCTCGCGACGGTTTTGCGACTATGCATCACTCGGGATCATCCGGGGATTCTCCCGGGACCAATAAGGTGGCGCACGCGTCTGTGTACCCCAGTCGGAGGGGCAGTAACACGGGGAGTGGTGGGAATGCCATCCCGACTGATGAGCAGCAGTTCTCACTGTTAATTCACCATACAGCCCCAGCTGGATCATCCTCACCAAGCCCTCATCACACTGCCACCAGCCGCAACGTACAGGTGCAGTCTCAAGCTCACCAAAGCGCCGGGGCCCAGGTCAAAAAGAAGAGTGGCTTTCAGATTACAAGTGTCTTGCCGGCACAAGTTAGTGCTAGCACTAATAACAGTATCGCAGATGATCAAGAGAGCTATGACGATATGGACGAGTCACATACTGACGATCTGTCCTCTTCTGACATTCTCGATGTGTCCGTGTCCCGGGCCACCGACACGGGTATTCCTGAGAGGAGTTCTTCAGAAGAAACGCTGAATAGTCTACATGGAGGAGAGACTCCTGGAGTTATATCACCTAATGAGCCAGTGAATCCTCACTTGCACTCTGGACAACCAGGATATATGGTGAATGGGACTGTTCATCACCATAACCACTGTCCTCCTGGACACCATAAGGACCTGGGGATGGCCACAATGGCTATGCCACAACAGCCATTTCAAGGGGTACCTGTGTGCGTTGCATCACTAAATAGCAGTGCGTCATATACAGGCACCACTGTGCAATCTTTTACTGCTGTCCAGAATATAACCCAGAGATCCACTTCAGTCCAAGTTGTTGTTGGTGATGTTAGTGCCACTGGAACAGTGAACCAGACCTTATTTTCAGCATCAGGCTCTACAAGTGGTGCCAGTGAAACAGGGGTGCCAGGGGGTGTGATTGGGTCAAATGCTACCGGAGAAGGATTCCTTGGTGAAACAGTGCCTGAAGGAAACAGTACAATGGGAATTATAGTAACAGCTGTGCAGCCTCCTCCAGCATCCAGCACCACTCAAATTCAGGCGTCCACATCCATTGCATCCCGTTTCAGAGTAGTGAAGCTGGACTCCAGCTCCGAGCCCTTCAGAAAGGGACGGTGGATGTGCACAGAGTATTATGAGAAAGAAGCTCCTGCTGCAGCTCCATTTACAGATGCAGTACCTACCTATCAAGCTGTGGAGTGCTTCATCCATTCCGAGAGTGAAGGCACAAGTGGAGGTTCGTCTTGTAGCACGATGAGTGGTGCAGGAGATCAAGGAATACAGCCTACCCAGCCGATATTTGTACAGCCAAGTCTTTCCCAAAACCCTCCCCAACTTCACACACATGCTCAAGAGACTGGAATGCATACTCTTGCTTCACCAGCTGTGGCCACCCCTAACAACCCACAAGATGTTTCAGTCCCAAATCTATTAGGAACTGAAGGTCAGCCTCCCCCTCCCAGGGCCGAACAGCAGAGCCCTTACATCGTAGAGGGCCACACTGGCCAGTTAAAGAGTGGCTACCCTATTAATCAACAGCCTTCTGTGCTCATGAACCCGGGTTTGCAGTCAGTAGATTATGCCCAAATCTCACATTGCATCCAATCCGCAGCACAGTCTCATCAGATGCTGCCAGTTCAGAGCAGTATAACACCTAGGGCTACCCCAGGACCTAGCCTTCCATTTGGGACTCCCACAATGACCGTCCCACACTCTGTATCTTCAAGACCCCAAGTTCCAATTCCACAGTTCGCACAAGGTAGCACAGTAAATCAGGTCCAGCAACATCAAACACAAATGCCCTCAGAGCAGCAACAGCAGGCCACTGCTAATCAGCCACCCCAAACAACATCTTCGACTACAGGCCAGACTGCACCTAGTTTACCTTCCTCTTCTCTTCAGAGCAATATTCAACTAGGCATTCCTACTTCCCTCGTGCATGGAGGTACTGTTGGAGGTCACTCTGCTGAGCTAGGTCTGCCCTTGCACCACAAGGGAGGCCAGTCCTCCCAGCTTCCCCTAACGAGAGGCCCTTATAGTGGTGTAACACCTCTGACAGCCTCCCAGCTCGAAGATGCTGGGCGTCTCCTTTTCCAACACCAGTCCCTATTTTCTTTGCCGCGGCTGGCAACAAGTGGTGTGTTTGGGCTCGCTGGACATTGTGGCTTTGAAGCAAGTGCCAGTGGAGATGCCGGTTCTTTAACTACATCTGCAGACCCAGATGAAGACAGGTAAGCGTTATTGTGACATCAAATATAAATTCATTCAACTGAAACAAACATTTTTATGTAACTATTGCTCATACAGAGACAAACCCCCCTGCTCTAACGTGTGGTTTACATGAACACTAAAAATGTTAGGGATGTCAGATTTTGGATTGTTTTGCCAAAAATAATAGCACAACGGTCTTTACGGAAATGTTCTCTGTTTGCTTGTGCACTTTAGGTAGTTGCTTTTGAGTGAAACGCTCAATGTACACTTTCTTTGTGCTTGAGCTCGTTTCCTGCTTCTAAATGTTGCTCAAATGGTCCTGTAGTGGGAAAGAATTCATTTACATCGTGTAACTCTCTTTAAATGTACAGTGAATATCTGCTACTCGGATGGCTTGTGATGACCGAATAGAACCGAATCTTTCCTTTTATTCAGAGCACTAGTGAGTGTTTTCTATTCTCATGTCAGAGACCATCCTCGGCCTTGATTCATCGCCATGCATGTGTTTTAATACCGTCACGGTCAGTGTGGAGGTATTGTGTGTTCTTTGTGTTTGTTTTTCTGTACCTGAATCAGACTTTATATCGACGCAGTCCACACGGACCGCCTCACTCCACAACAATTATAGGCTTTATATTAAGCAGTCATTTCTGTATATGTTGCTTTATTTTATTAATCTGTAACAGGAATAATATTAACATTAAAATTGAATCAAAACATTTTAAGATTTAATTTTTTTACATTATATTGTTGGTGTGACATTTAATTTGACTCTGAATGATCTGTTGTTTATTTTATCCTTCAATGCAAAACTTGAACCACTCATAGGTTTTTGCAAATGTTCATTTCATTTGTAAGTAAATTTACAATAAATCCATCAATGAACGATATTTGTGAATAGCCAAATTGATTAACTTTAAAACATCTAAGGGTCCTCCAGGGTCCGTAGTTCGAGTCCCGCCAGGGTCATGTGTGTGCGGAGTTTGCTTGTTCTCCCCGTGTGTCGGGGGTTTCCTCCGGGTTCTCCGGTTTCCTCCCCCAGTCCAAACACATGCATGGTAGGCTGATGGGCGTGTCTAAAGTGTCCGTAGTGTATGAATGTGTGTGTGATTGTGTCCTGTGATGGACTGGCACCCTGTCCAGGGTGTACCCCGATGCTCCCTGGGATAGACTCCAGGTTCCCCGTGACCCTGAAAAGGAGTAAGCTGTTGAAGATGGATGGATGGATTATTTAAACATTTTTCAAACTTTCCTACTGACCCCCTGTAATTACATCACTGACCACTAAGGTTCCACAGACTACCGCAGACCCAGCTGGGTAGTGTTTTGTGTAAGTGTATAGCACGTCATTTGGAACACAAGTTTAGTATTTACTCTCTGGAGCGTGTTTTCCGAGCGTGTTTTCTCATTGCCCACTCATTTAATAACATCAAGCTCAGTTGCACCTTCAATTAAGACGCTTAGTGTCTGCTAAAGGCACTTTACCTGCCATTTTTTGTGCTTTAATTCTTTTCCCCCACTGACTTCAGTCATTGCAGTTATTGTGTGTGGTTTTGGCTATAGAATCAATTAAATACTGTTCTACAGTCAGTCCAAAAATTGTCAGCACTGTTGAAATTCAGCAGCCTATTTTGCCTGCTGTAACTGGTTTTAGTGGTACAATACTGAGGTGGCTGCCGTGTTTGGTTCTGTTGTACTTCCAGGGTATTTGTAAGAACCCCAATCCTGTCATGTCATGAACAGTACATGAATGTGGTGGTGTAGGTTTTTAGTTTTGATTCAATTCATGCCTGCCATGTTTGGCTCAAGACTTTATTGCTTGTTAACATGCTCATTCGGTAAGCATGCAGAGTCTTTGAGTTGATGACGTGTAGTATTCCCAGGAGTATTTATCTCTGGATATCTGGCTGTCATACCAAAGCATACGGTCACAACCGGGCAGAGACATCCCACAAGTACTGGATGCAGGGCAGTATATTAATATTGGGAACTTGGCAGAAGCCTAGTCTGGCACTTAAGTAAGTATAGTCACATGTTTTAAAATTGTCACCTATTAGAAACCTGATCAAAGTTTGTCATTTTGCCTAATTTGGGACCGATCCCTGATTTGAAGCCACATGTAGCGATACAGGTATACAGGCGCTCAGATTCAGTGTCGCACAGTCTTTTCTGGACTGCTTCCAACAACATGGCTTTTGAAGTTTTTACACCATGGTCAGTCTCTGCTGTTTTCTCAAGAAGATGAGTTAAAGCTCTGATGGATGGTATAACATCTGCAGCAGATGCAGTTGATGAGCTGACATGTTGCGTGAGCTCTTCAAATGGGGTGAGTAGCCAAATCATATTTTCCACCAATTTCCACTGGCTGCCGGTGAACATGGAGGATAAGTCCTAGTCAGCTCCATAAGCACACGGGGTACATTTCTGTTCCAGCAGACTCTGTAGCATGTATAAAGTACTGTTCCACGTGGTAGGTACATCTTGCTGTAGGCAAGCTGGAGTGTTTGAAATGACCGATGTATCTTCCAGCGGTTATTAAATCAGCAATGCTGCATTGTGACATTTCTCCCTGAGCCACGGCAAGTTGGCGTGTATGCGCCATGCGTGGCAGAATGGGTAGATCAGCATTCCTCATGGCCTTTTCCCTGTTCTTTGGATGATCCCTTAGAATAATGTGCACTTTTCCCTTCAGGATTCCCCATGCTCGCAACATGTTTCCAGCAAGAGACTCCTTAGTGTGTGACCCTGAAAACTCCTCAGAATGAATAACAGCTTTTTTTGTTTTGATTACTAAACTGATCAGTTAGGCTGAACATGGGACATGCACTCGCACTCAATGTCACTTGTGAAATCGATTGATGTTATGTTGTCCTTCATAAGGCTGTCGACGTGTGTAAACACTGTGTGCTATAACTGGTGCAGGCATACATCCGTGAAATATTTACACCCAGGTAGAGTGTAATGTGAATCCAAGTAGGACATGAGTCGCCGGAACCCTTCATCTTCCACAATAGACAGCGGCTTCTGATCATGTGAATTCCATTCCATTTCTTTAAGCTTGTTGCTGTCCTTGATTGTAGGCTTGCTGCCTTTGAAACATTTCTATTACCAACAGCTGAGTGAGTGGCACCTGAAATGTCCTGCTCTCTCTTAGTGCTCTCTAACATTCATTTTCCTTTATGGGATTAACCTTCAAATGCCTGATGAGGTTGGTGTTGTTAAAATGTTTTAGGTGGGATTTCCTTGAATCGCTAATTTATTGTCTTTTTCACACATCTGGATAAAATGGCTTCACCGGTCTACCTTCTACTGTTGAAGCCATTTTATCAGCACGTAAAAAAAATTTCTTGCGAGTTTTGCGTCATCTGATCTGCTCTTTTGGATCTGCCTTTATAGAGACCGCCAATCAAACTATTTAAAGCAATTATCGGCTAATAACAATCAATCGGCACACTTTTAATTGGAACAGTAAAGCCAATTCATTGGGGCTTGAGATCAAACTATGAATATAAGAAGCGAGTTTAGAAGTTCAGCTTTTATTTCCTGGTATATATGTAGATGTATTAATTGACACAAAACATGGTACATTTTGTATCAGACCACCCAATTTGTAGGCGAGCAAAAATATTGGAACACCTGACTGACTGGTGTTTTTTGTTACTAAGGTGTGTCCAGTTAGATTGATTGTTTAAACAATAAATAGCTCTGAACATCTGCGCTTGGTTTTAGCCTTCAGTTTCTCCTCTGAAGACTGCAATTGTCAAAAAGGATAAGCCAGCATGAAGATCGGAGAGCTGTCCGTGGCAGAAGCTGTCATTTTGAAGCTGAGAACAGATGGGAAAATCAGTCAGAGGCAGTGCACAAACATTGGGCATAGCCAATACAACAATTTGGAATGGCCTGAAAAAGAAAGAAACCACTGGTGTACTGAGAAATAAATGCCAAATGGGTTGGCCAAGCAAAACAACAAAAGCTATATATATTTATATTTTTACACCGCACCATGGTATTGACTATTGTGTACTTTTGGTGGTATCGGTACTGACTACTAGAGTTTTGGTACCGTGACATCCATACATGTAGGTGAAACGTAGCACGAGGCGCAGATCATTGAAATATTGTAGGTGGTGCCATCAAGCCATTTTGCTACACTCAATTCTGGAACCCCTACCAGATGTAAATTTCACCAGAAACTTCAGCGTCTGCAAAGTTTCATGAGTTTTCGGGTATGTTTCGGCCCTCTGAAACGTGATTCATTTGAGAAAAGAATAATAATAATGAACAGAGCAGATCTGTGATGGACTGGCACTCTGTCCAGGGTGTACCCTGCCTTGTGCCCGATGCTTCCTGGGATAGGCTCCGGGTTCCCCGTGACCCTGATAAAAGGAGTAAGTGGTAGAGGATGGATGGATGAACCGAGCAGATCCAATAGGGCCTCACAACATCTATGCTCAGGCCCTAATGACTTCTCCAGTTTCAAAATTATTCAACACCTTCATGGCAAGCATCTTTAGTACTTAGTAGAGCACCCTTTTACTGTTAACCTGCTGCAGAAGGGATGCATAGTCAGACACCAGTTTCTGGCAGCATTCCTGAGGAATCTTAACCCATTCCTCATGAGCAATGGCCTCCAGTTCAGTAATATTCTTGGGTTTGTGTGCTGCACCCGCCGCCTTCAAATCCTACCAGAGATTTTCTATGGGTTTCAAGTCCGGTGACTTTGATCCTGTAGAATCTTCCAGAACTACTTCTGCAACCAAGCTTTGGTGGAATCTGAGGTATGCTTGTGATCATTGTCCTGTTGGAAGGTTCAATGACGTCCAAGCTTCAGCTTCCTCACAGACGGCATGATGTTTTCACCTAGGATTTCTTGATACTTCAGTGTATCCATCTTGTCTTCCACATACTGCAGGTTTCCAGTATCAGAGGATGCAATGCAGCCCCAGAGCATCACCGAGCCACCACCATGCTCGACTGTGCACAGTGTTCTTTCTTCATTCTTCTTCCTCCGGACATACCGCTGATCCATTGTGCCAAAAAGTTCCAATTCTGTTTCATCGTTCCACAGACCAGAATCCCAAAACTCCTGTGCCTTATTTATATGATTTTGAGCTGACTTTTTCTTGTGCTTTTGGGTCAGTAGTGGTGTACGTCTTGGAGTTCTCGAATGGAAACCTTCTGCGTTTAATAGGTACCTTACTGTGCTCACTGAAACCTCAGTGCCTGTTGCTACCAAGTCTTGCTGCAGGTCTTTTGAAGTCACTCAAGGGTTTTTCACAGCCTGCCTTCTCAGAAATCTGGTTGTATCTGTTGATAGCTTATTTTTCCTGCCCCATCCAGGTATTTCATATATTTTCTGCCATTAGCCATTTCAGGTGTTTTATGTGTTCCAGCTCAAGCACACCTCGTGCCACCTAATGAAGCCTGTAAAAATCCTGATCGGAGCATCGGTAATGAACACCATTAAACTAAAGCGCTTTGCATCTGGCTGGTCAATGAACTCGCCCAATCACATCCTATATGAGACTATTCAGATATATACTCAATATACACAGAGCGGTTCAAGAATTGGCTTTGGAGAATTAGAAAAATGGCTAATATTGTAGCTTTAAATATATTTAAGAGACTTCAAGCACTGAACATTGACATTTTTTGTATGTGTTTACAAGGTAAACAGGTTAATGGTTGTTTTTTGCATGCAGTCTGTAAAAATAACTGAAAATATTCAATTTACTTTAACAGAAGGTAAATTAATGTGTCATGGCTCACACTGTTCCTAAATTCTCTCATAACTGACAAGCTCAAGTTTTCTCATGCCTGCTTATGCTTTATATTGTGGCACGTTAACGTTCCCATCTCTAAAACAAACAAACAAACAAACAAAAAAACGAACTATTTCAGTCGTGCTCCTAAATTTTTGTAATTAGGAGCACAAGTACTCCTACATGTTTACAGAAAAACAGATGTACATTAAGATTTACATTTGAATTATTGGCAAGCCAGAATGATAATGTCGAGGAAAAACCAAGAGAGTCTTGTGGTTGGCACTGTTTGAGGGCAATGTGGCCTGATGCCACTTTGGCTGATTTTAATGGCATGGAGCATCTCAGTGAAGACCACAAAGGCATTTACAGTAATGGGCTGCTACAGTAATGTAAGAATTTCTAACAAAATTGATCAATTAAACATGAGCATCATGATCTCACTTATAAAAAAAGATTCTTGGTCTACCTGCGTGAAGATGACTGTTTTTTAAGACCTGGAATGTAGGTTTTTAAAACTCTAATGAGCTGTACAAAAGTTATTTATCTGCTCATGAAATTCTGTCATCCCTTTCAGACTGAAGAGGTGGATGAGCCAGACATTGCAGATTTTGCCATAGCTCTTGTAAGCCATAGCTCCTGTAAGGATCCCAATCCTAGCAGGGTAAAACTGAACAATGGACCTCAAGTCTCCCTTTGCCATGCTTACATGAGCTATGGCTAAATCTGCAATGTCTGTCACTTTTGGTAGGTACTAACCACTGCATACTGGGAAAAGAAATCGTATTTCTTCAGTCATGAATAATATAGACGGGCGGCTGTGGCTCAGTCAGTAGAGCGGGTTGTCCACTAATCCACTAATCGTAGGGTTGGTGGTTCGAATCCCGGCCCGGGTGATCCCATGCCGAAGTGTCCTTGGGCAAGACACTGAACCCTAAGTTGCCCCCGATGGCAAGCTAGCACCTTGCGTGGAAGCTCTGCTACCATTGGTGTATGAGTGTGCACTTGTAAGTCGCTTCGGATAAAAGCGTCTGCTAAATGAATAAATGTAAATGTAAATATAGACACTTTGGTAAACATTTCATCGCCCCACTTTAATGAAATTGCTATGTAGTCTTAAAGCAATTGCCTATGATGGAATGGTACAATCAGTGGACAGGGAACCAGTCAGATGAATGGGTGGAGTCCAAAGACACTACAGTAAAACTGAAAGTAAGGTGCACGTAGAAGAACGTGCAAAATTGTATAGTAATACTGTGTTCAAGGCACAGTTGCAACTTTTTCAGCCTACAACACAGAAAACACCCCCCTCAACTTGAATCTCAGCAACTTGGGGTCTTCTCAACTACCAGTTCTTTTCCCATTGATGGAGTGACATCACATAAACATAAACATGGCTGCACACACTTGTGAACAGTGTAAAGCACCCCTTCTCTTAAATTAGTTTAGAACAGTATTGGCTTTAGATCAGTTAATGTACAGGCACAGTACTGTAATATGGACCATACGAATCACTGTTTTGAGAAGATACTCTTCAACGTGACTGTTATTGCTAACAATATCCAGCTAGGATGTTGCTAATTGTCTGCTGGCTAGCTTATTACTAACACCACTTGCTATGGTACACTGTTGTTGCGCTACTGAAATTTCAGACCAAAATGGTGACACACAAAACACACACTTTCAATGAGGTGTTTTTTCCAGCTTTGCACATCGAGCATCCAGAGGTGGGAAATGACATCATTACAAATTGCAAATTAAAACATTAGTCCACCTGCAAAGAGCAATTGGAGGCAAAGGGGATTTAGTGCCATTGATGCCGTTGATAATGCCTTTCACTTTACTTAGGCTTATGATGAATAATTAATACATATTATAGGATTATTTATTCTTCTAACATATCAGAATGCTGCTACTGTCCCACATAATTAGCCGTCTTTGCAATTGTTATATGCTTATTTCATTTTGTACCATGAATAGCTCAGATAAATGATCTATGCATTTCTTAATGGTTTGTCTGTCTCCCTACAGCTCTTCGGGTGCTAGTGTTGTGGCCATAGACAACAAGATTGAGCAAGCAATGGTGAGGATATTAATTTACTTTTTTTTAATGATGGTTAAAACTAATACATTGTCCCTTTCACTAAGAACCATTATTGCTTATAGAGCTTGATGAAAAACACACCTCAGCTCTGTTTATGTATTTAGCAGCTTGGGGCTTTTTGATTGTTGCTAGGCAAAGAATGTGCCATGGACCACCCATTCTAAATAACTTGGCAGTAGATTGGACCATTTTGGTCCTCCTTGTGCTTTTAAACGGAGTTGGAGCCCTAAGTAAAATGATGGCCTAATTGTAACCTCTAGATCCCTCTATGATCTGTTATTCTAAATGTGATTCAGTATCCCTGCTGCTGCGACGTTTTGGATACTACTGAAAACTTTGGCCTTTTTAAAAGCAAACAAACATCTCTGAATCTCTCGAAGTTGAGGAACGTTGGCAGTTGGAGGGCGGTTTATTTGTGGACTGTGTAATCGTAGTGATGTGGTAAACCAGAACTAACTCCAGAACTAACGCCAATACTGATGACCTGGAGAAACATATGGACTTGTGCAAAAAAAAAAACAGTATATAGGGTGTCATTTATTTATTTATTTATTTATTTATATATACATGCATACACACACACAGTATATCACAGAAGTAAGTACACCCCTGACATGTGTGTAAATATGTGATGATATGTTTTCATGTACAACACTGAAGAAGTGACACTGTGCTACAATGTAAAGTAGTGAGTGTACAGC
>JAFFST010054766.1:42266-62596 GCA_022414735.1 Noturus placidus | reverse complement strand
AGGATGCCCCACAGATGCTCAATAGGGTTTAGGTCTGGAGACATGCTTGGCCAGTCCATCACCTTCACCCTCAGCTTCTTTAGCAAGGCAGTGGTGGTCTTGGAGGTGTGTTTGGGGTCGTTATCATGCTGGAATACTGCGTACTGATCATGCTCTGCTTCAGTATGTCACGGTACATGTTGGCATTCATGGTTCCCTCAATGAACTGTAGTTTTTTCAGTGAACTTCAGTGTTGTCACATGAAAAGGTATAATCAAGTATTTACAAAAATGTGAGATGTGTACTCACTTTTGTGAGATACTGTGTATATACATACTCTTTATCCTAAACATGGCCTTAAAAGAACGTCCGATTGGAATTTTGAAAATGTCTTGGCACACATGAACAGAAACCGAATCTTCAACAGATCTTATAAACAGACACTGACATGGAAGCACGTGCATGTGACATGACCCAGTATTAATCACATTTAATATAAATTGGCTGGATGTAGCAGATGGAGCTTATTGTCCATGAGACTTGTGCATCAGGTCAGAATGCGGAGACGAACCACAAAGGGGCATTTCACTGACTTAACAGATGCAAGCGTAGGACCGCAGTTCACAAGCAGTTCACCCTCTATCACCACAAGGTGTCATAAATGTGAAGTGGATCACGGCCTATAAAGGAGATCAAATCATAAAGACTGGCACGTGCATCATGATGGTTGACAAACCCCGTCTACGAGAGTGGATCTGATTATTATATCTGAATATCATCACCTTTCCCAACCCTCTGAGATACTCCAACTGTCAGAGGCTTGGTTGTAATTCTGCTGGATGTAAGAACAAGCCTATTTGTTGCAATTGTGGAGAGGAGAGGCATGAGGAAACCTGTCCAAAACCACCAAAATGCAGAAATTGCACAGGTGACCATCCAGCCTCATCAAAATGTATGTGGATCTACGTGTACGTGGATCAAAAGAGAAAGAAATTAAAAAAGTGAAATGCCTAAAAAAGGATGAACTGTGTAGATGAAAGCAAAGAGGTTTTTGAAGCCCCCTATTTTCAAATTTGAGGAATCTTTTGCCTCAGTGGTACTACCAGCCAAGCACTCGATGGAGTGTCAGACAGATATGACCTGGTTAACAAGAGAAAAATCAGGACTAATTAGTAATAAAAGTTAATCTTCATCAAAAAAGAAGACACAAAGTACCCAAACTTCAAGTCAAACACAAACCGAAACCATTGAAGATCCCAGCTCAACAGTGGAACGTCCCCTGACTCATTAAGGAAAGAAGACCCCGCACAGTGTGAGAGCTCAACAACAAAAGGTTAGCCAAGAGAATAGATCATGGAAAGCCGGTCCAATAAAGGACATGGTGGAGGCTACAGCCACCTGTAGTCTGAGCCCCTCCCCTAAGAGCAGGAATAGAGGCCAGGTATTATTCCCACCAAAATGATCAGTACCGGTATCATTCACAGAACTTTTCAAAATTTTCAACGACTAACAATTTCACTCAACCCTCTTGCCTTTTGGCTCCAAGAAAAACACCGAACATCAAACAGCCCTATGTCCCTGAAAAAGTTAGTAAGTGTTAATATATTTGGCCGAAACATAGATTATCCCATCTTAATTTGTAATGACATACAGTACAAAAAGCTTTAGACACATGCAAAGAAATGCTGTAGAGCAAAGATGTCTTCAAAATAATGAAAATAATGTTTCTACATTTAAAAAAAAATACAGCAAAGAGCAGTAAACAGTAGTAAATGAAACAAAGTCAATATTTGGTCTGACAAAAAACAAAAAAGTAGTCTCCGGTACAATTTGTGCAGTTTTATAACGACATCAGCTGGTAAATTTTATTGAGCTTCTTGCAGAACCAGCCACAGTTCTTCTGGAGACTTTGAGACTTTCTTCTTATATTCAGCAAAACCCAGCAGCCTTCATTGTGGTTTTTTTTTTTTTGGTCTGAAAAGTGGTCTCTTATATAATATACTGATTACTTAATGACATACAAACATTTTTCTGTAACATTTCATTTTGTGCTAGAAAACTAATGTTTGGGAATCAAAAATGTTTTTCGTACTGACTTGATAATATAGAAGTCATCAAATAAAAAAAATCGATAAGAGTTTGACATAAAAAATAAGTAGGGTGCCTAAAACCTTTACACAGAACTGTAATTCACAGCCAGATCACCATAGACATTAGCCTACAGGCAATAGCGCTGCGTTTGACCCTTCACAAGGCCATCACTCTGTGCTCTATTTACAGTTACAATCAAAATTATGCAAGTCAGGTTTATTGTCAAAATGTCCAAACTTTCAGCTGTTTGTAATGATCAAATCAAACAAAAGCAATTGAAATAGTCTAACATAACGAATGCTTCAAGTGGTTCCCCTTAACTTATAATGACTTCTCTAGTCTCAAAATTATTCAACCCCCTGTATAGAATCCCTCACAACAGCACAAATATGCTATACAGGCGTTGTCTAAAGCACACCTGATGCAACTAATCAGTGGCTTCATTAGTTGCACCCGGTGTGCTTGAGCTGGAACAAATGAAATACCTGAACTGGCTAGGAGAAGATAATACATGATAATGCAATCGATCTGCCAACCCTACGATTAGTGGATTAGCATGCAAAAAGCACACAAAAAAATCGGTTCAAAATCATGTAAATAAGCCACAGAAGTTTTGGGATTCTGTTCCGTGGAGTGATGAAACAATACTGGAACTTTTCGGCACAATGGAGGAAGAATGAAGAAAGAACACTTTGTCCACAGGTGACCCAGTGATGCTCTGGGGCTGCTTTGCAACCTCTGGCACTGGAAACCTGCAGGGTGTGGAAATTAAGATTAATTTATTGAAGTAGCAGGAAATCCTAGGAGAAAATATCATGTCTGTGAGGAAGCTGAAGCTTCGGCGTCATCAGACCTTCCAACAGGACAATGATCCCAAGCAGACCTCAAATTCCACCAAGGCTTGGTTGCAGAAGAAGTCCTGGAAGATTCTACAGGGCCATCACAGTCAGCTGACTGAAAATCTCTGGTGGGATTTGAAGAAGGCCATTGCAGCATGCAAACCCAAGAATATTGTGTGGAGGCCATTGTGTATGAGGAATAGGCTAAGATTCCTCAGGAACACTGCCAGAAGATAGTGTCTGGCTATGCATCTCGTTTGCAGCAGGTCATAACAACAAAAGGGTATTAAAGACATTAATAAATTGCATTTTCAGTTGTATTTGTGGAAACCATTTGAAGCATTCTTTGTGTTGAACTATTTCAATTCCTTTTGTTTGATTTGTTCATTGCAAACAGCTGAAAGTCTGTACATTTTGACAATAAACCTGATTTGCACTGGGGGTGAATAATTTTGATTGCAACTGTGTATATCCAGATGCAGACATCATACTTCAGGATCTAAGCAAACTTGCTGACCAGTTACCAACCCCCTACATAATTATGGGAGATTTCAATGGTCACAGCCCATTCTGGGGAGGAAACCCCACTAGCATGAAGGGTAAAAAAAAAGTCGAACATTTCATTAGTCACAATGATGTGCCTCTTCAACAATGGCTCAAACATCAGGGCACCCTCTTAAGCATGAGTCAAGAAATAACCAATATATTAGAAACGTCGAACACTTTCTATGAAGCCCATGCTTATAATGAATTACAGCCCCATTTATAATTTATTTATAAACCAGTATTACTGCTCAATAAACACATAATGACACAAAGACCTATACTTCGTTATAAGTTATAACTACATATATTGCTATAATTACTTATAAGTGATGGTTACTTTTTCAATGCCCATGCTCATAATTATATTGATAACAGATCTATTTCCAATAAATCTTATTTCACTTTCACTCATGTCCAAGAAGTGAAATATTTAATATTGTTGTTGATCGTTGCGTTGTGCTGCCTTATAAATACTTATTGTGAGTTATAATACAATTACTAACCTTTTTATAAATTCCTCATTGATGGCTTTAGGTAAAGTGAAAGAATAGGATGCAGTTTCCATAATGCAAATGTTAAGAAATCATGAAAATCATGTGCTTATTACACAAATAGAACATGTCCACAAGCCACCAAAAAATACACACAGAATATATCCAAATGGAACTAAATTAAATAACAAATGGGAATAGCACAAAACGCTTGGCTAAAAAATGTACAATTAAAACAAATAAAACGTTTGAAACTTACTCATCTAATTTAGCCTTTACTGAAATCAGCACCAGAGCCCTGTTAGCATTGTCACATATGTAAGGTAAGCATGCAGAAAGTACTGTTTCCACCTCAGATGACATGGATGTGGGATTGGATTTTAGGAGGCAAAAATACCTATTTACAATAAGTGTGAAAGTGCAACATGTAAACTAGTACATGCAAAACATGAACAAAAGTGCAAAAAACCTGAATATAAACATTAAGAGTCAGAGTCTAGTGCATATCATTGAGCTTGGCTGTCCTTGACCTCATCCTCCCCTCAGTGAAACAAAGACAGTCCACTATAGTACACAGGAACACATCACAAGGCCTGCATTTGGAAATAGTCTTGCTGTGCTTCTTCCTGTGAAGGCAGGAACAGTGTTTTGTCCCAGGAACGTGTTCCAGAGATACCAGAGCGTTGCAGAGTAACTCAACTGTGTTAACTTACAATATTCCTCAGGGCACAAAGCTTCAGTTTTCTCCCAGCTGAAGCTTTGTCTCTCTTGGCAGAGGTTGAGGTGTTTACAGTGGTCACTGGATAGCATGGCCTCTTCTCTGCCACCTGTGACATCACTGACCGTTGCCACGCCCACTGGATCAGACACACTGAACTTATGGTTTCATCACTCCCAAAATCCACAATTCTAGACCTTGTGGCTACCATTCTTTCATCGATTAGCAGGTTCTGGTGAGGCTGGAAGTATACCCTGCATGTCACTAAGAGCTGCTTCCTGCTGGGCTTCACATAAATGAGCCAATCATAGCCAGTGGTGCCTTTTAGCCAGTCATTCTGCTCATCATCTTCAGAAGAAGTGCGAGGAGGATCAAGAATTTTCTTCTTCTCTGTAACAATAAATAATCATGAATACAAAGTACAATAAGTACCAAAAAAATCACCCATAGTAAATGCTAAATTGTTTTTTAGATTTATTTAATAACAATAATAATTCTATATTCCAGGATCTAATGGAGTTGAGTACGGATGCAAATGCAGATAGACGTTTAATAGGGAGAGAGGCAGGCAGACAAATCCAAATCGTAATACAGAGACATGGTCAAGACGGGCAAAGGATCAGGCGATTGCCATACGGGCATAAACTGGGGTAGGCTGTAATCAAAAACGAGGAAACAATAAAAAGAGCAACGAGAAAGGGAGAGCTAAACTCAATACTGCGCAATTTGCGAATCTTGGCGTAGTGGCACATCAGCGTAGGGAAGTTAAATGGAGCTTTTGGCTGCAACCTGAGGTGGAGAAACTTCCTAAGTAGAACAGGGTTGCTGAGTGGTGTCCACAGTCATGCCGAAAGTCTGAGTCGTTCTCCATCGACTTTGCAGCCTGAACTGTGTCGTCAGTCTCAGACATGAGAACTGTTTCCGGCATGAGTAGAACTTGGTCGTCCTTGTCAGCAGACTCTGGTTTGAGCAGAACCTGGTCGTCCGTGTCAGCAGACTCTGGCGTGTGTAGAACTTGGTCGTCTGTGTCAGCAGACTCGGGAATGAGCAGAGCCTGGTTGGTTGTGACGTCAGCTTCAGGCATAAGGAGATCTTGGTTGTTCGGATCAGCAGACTCTGGTGTGATCAGAACTTGGTCGGTCGTGACTTCGGTTTCGGGCTAGAACGTGGCATGGAAGGTCACATCGTCGATCTCAGACTGGAACTGGAACATTTCTTCGACCTTGGACAGGAACTTGGTGTGAAAAGCCGTCTCGTCGACCTCTGACCGGAACTTGGCTTGAAAGGTTGCCTCTTCGACAACGGACAGGAACTTGGCTTCATGCTGGATCTCTGGAGATGAGACAACCTAGTGAGTCTCAGGCTGAAACTCTGGGGATGAGACCGCCTCGTGGGTCTCGGGTTGGAGCTCAATAGGTCAGACCACCTTGTAGGTCTCGAGCTTGAGCGCTGGGGTCGCCATGTTGACCTCCAGCTGGAGCTCGGCAGGTGACACCACCTCATGGGTCTCAGGTTTGTGCTCTAAGTAGGAGGTCACCCAGTTAGCCTTCTCGTAATATGTAGTAAACGGCACGTCAAGGTTCATCTCTGAGGCATGGCTCCCCCACAAGATCCTCAAAGACTGCCAGGATTTTGGATTGCCGAACATCCTCACGACTAGTACCACAAACTGATTGATTGTTCTCCAGTCCCCTGGATCCCATGGCTGCTAAACTCTGTGCACACTGGCATGCTGGGCCACAAAACCAGGACAAAAGGAACCATAGCCATTGCTTCTTGCTGGGCTTGGGGTTCGTTAGGCTAGAAAAATATATCTGGTAGTCCCCAGGAAAAAATTCAAGATCACCTGAAAAACAATTCTTCTGACTCCCTGGTCAGAAATCCTGAGAGGAGCTCCTGTGCGTGGCCGGTTGATGACGGAGTGATGTTGCTTCCACTTGTGGATAAAGACCCCAAGGAAGATTCAGAAGTTTTGAAATACACCTGTATCTAATTCCATCAATATGTTTCTCAACAATGAGGTTGTGAAGGTCTTGGGAGAACTCTTTGCTTTTACCCATCATGAGATGTTTCTTGTGACACCTTGGTAACAAAAAGCCTTTTTATAGACCATCACTTTACTAACCCAGCTGATATTAATCTGCACAGATAGGGGTTGTAATTACCTAAGGATTTCAGCTGGTTCCTTGCCTTAACTTGACTTTTTCTTTGCATGTTCAATACTTTTTTCCACTTTATTCCTCATAATTTTATTTATGGACTTTAATGTTGTGAATTCTTTATATTTCCAGATTTCTTGAGTTAATTCTGATGTCTGGTGAAAAGTTCATGTGAACTCGCCTCATTGGAAATATATTTACTGAAAAAAATGTTGACTCGTCCGATACTTATTTCCCCCTCTGTATGTGACTTTGAAGTAATCAGATTACATTACGTTCACATTGTGATACTTGGATTACATTACTGGTTGTTTTTTTTTTAAATAAAGAAATTTGTAACTAACAATACATTTTTAAAGTAACACTCTTAACTTTGACCCTGAAAGTGCTAATAATGACCATTCTCTTCAACAAATCTCTCATTCTCACTACTTATCTCTCCATCTTTCAGGACTTGGTGAAAAGCCACCTCATGTATGCAGTACGTGAAGAAGTGGAGGTGCTGAAAGAACAAATAAAAGAGCTGATTGAGAGAAATTCCCAGCTGGAGCAGGAAAACAACCTACTAAAGAATCTGGCCAGTCCTGAACAGCTAGCTCAGTTTGAGGCTCAGGTGCAGAGCACCTCCCCAATCTTGGGCACTCAATCAGGAACTCTGGGTGGTCCACCAACATCACATACCCAGGGTTTGGGTCCTCCTGTGTAACTACCTCCTAGCAGAGTAATGGAGGGCTACTGACCTACAATCTCACCTATATATAACAAGTTAAACAATACTGTGAACACTTTCATGACTGGCAGCAAGATTGCTAAACACCGCCGCAGTTACTGAGCCTTGAGGATCTACTTTTTTGTCACTTGCACATGCTAAACTATCATATGATGCTACTTGTTAAGAGCCAACTCCTCGAGAGCTTTACATGCTTCAGACAATCAATACTGAGCAAAAGACTTGAAGTGGACTGTAACATAAGCCAATCATGGGGAGGATAAAGATGTTTGGAATTCGGGTCTAACGAATCGCACCTTCGCATGCTCCAGAGTCTATTTTGAATGGTTCATATCGGCAGTGAGTGGGAATTGTGCTGTTCTTGATGCATAATCCCTCTTTCGTGACCAGAGCTTTTCTTTTTGTCTTATTTGTCGTTTTCATTTTTTAAATGAAAAATAAAAAGCACTTTACAGTGACTACAATGAAGAAAAGGGAAAATTGGAACCTTTCATCCCAAGTATGAATCTGGAATGGGGATTTAATGTGTTTTAGTGAGGCTTGGATGAGTTATCTTTTTGGTTTTGAATTGTTAACAATAAATTCCTTTTTCATTTGGGTAGTTTTCAGGCTTTAACTTGAATAGCTCTGCCTCGGTGTTCAGACATTAAGCATCATTTCTGCCCTTCTAAACCTGTGACTCATGTGTTCTTAAGCAGGGATACAGAGTTTCGGCAGTGGGACATACAGCAGGCCGTTTTCTGCTGCAGACCTTGGGGTGGATGTCCACTAAAAGTTATTGAACGGTTTTGAATGAATAAAACAAATGGTTGTGTATGTAAAATGACTGTAATATGCATAGCAGGGGGAATTAAAATAAAATGAGTTGTTAATGTACAGATCAAGTACAAACTGAATGTACTGTAGTTTGGAATGAGCACACCGGATTTCCCTCCAACATCACAATAAGGAGCAGCACACATTATAATGAAATCTATAGTTCCTACAGGAGAAAAATCCTGATAACACACCTCACGGTATTCCAGTGAAAATCACTGAGATGTTTTCGACCTTACAGAAATGGACTCTCGGTGTAATACAAGCAATTTGGTCATCACGATGGTTAATGACCGATAAGTGTCAAATCTTGCACTGAATTCCACGCATGTTCACACATGAAAATGCTACGCAGTACAATTGCACTAAACAGTTGCACCTCAAGTTTAATAAAATGGAAAAAAATAATAATCATTTCCACGTAGTATCTAACATGCATTTATTACTACTCCATGCATTCTAGATGTCTGAGTAGTGTGCTCTGGAATCACGCTTATCTCGGTGTATAGAACCGAAAACTGGCTCTTCTCCAGCTCCTTGTTAACAGATCATAGTTAGTAGCTAAATGCAGTATACACCATGTCCCTTTTTTTATGCACAGTAACAACACGGATGTTTTGCTATGGGAGAAAAGTTCATATCCATAAATAGGTGGGAGGTACAGCTGCTGAAGTGCTGTTGCCTGATCATCAAGAAAAGGAAGGTGAAAAGATTCAACTGCGAGAACCCTTTCTGCTTTTATTGATATGCTTGTTGGTTGTCATGTGATCTAGGTGTGACCAGAAAGTTATTTTAGGTTTTGCAGCCAGGAACCACTTTAAACTGTAAAACTAAATCAATTCCATGGACCTCCCTAGCATGTAGCCTATTTGTTTTATAAACATAATCCAATTCCAGATGTTAGCTTGATCAGATTTAGTAATCAGGTTTCTGAGGAACCTCTCTCCACCCCATGTATGACCACACCCCAAACTTTGCAGCTCACTTCAAAATCTTCTCCCATACATGATTCAAGTTGTGTGAATCCACACGAGGAATTATGAATTACAGATAATTTGAGTAAATTAGGCTCAGCCTCATTAGCATTGATTGACATGTAGTGGCCATTTTGTTTCAAATATCAAAATGCATTTGATAATTAATGAGGTTCACACTCTGCTGAGTCATTTGACATCAGATTTGTGAAGATTCACAAAAGTAGGAGTTGAATATTATGCAAATTACGGGGAACCTGGAATCTATCCCAGGGAGCATGGGGCACAAGGCGGGGGTACACCCTGGACAGAGTGCCAGTCCATCACAGGACACAATCACATACACACTCACACACACATTCATTCACTACGGACACTTTAGACACGCCAATCAGTCTAACATGCATGTGTTTGGACTGGGGGAGGAAACCGGAGTACCCGGAGGAAACCCCCGACACACGGGGAGAACATGCAAACTCCACACACACACATGGCCCTGGCGGGCCCACAGTCTCTCTTGAAGTGGAAAAACAAGTCCTTTAAATAAATATATACAATAGATTATAGTTTTTTTTGGATAATCCTCACCCACTTTGAATACAGAAGGAATGCCTCTTAGGTTACTAATCTGCCTGTAGGTCATTTACTGTTATGAGATCCTGATTTAAGTGTGGTTCAAGAATACCCTGGCCAACAGGTTTTTTTCTTTGAACACCCAGCCCTCAGGATTTTGTCATGAAAAGAGCAATCAGGTATCCACTTAACATTTGCTATTTGTTATAGGGCAGGAGGATTACCCCGACCACATCCTGTTGATCAGTAGAAAAGCACTTTGAGCCCTAAGAGATAATGAACCCCAGATATTCGACTTGTGGCTGGCACCATTGAAGTGTCTCACGACAGGCCTTGAAACCATACCACACTCAGCTAGATGTTGGCACAGTTGAATGGACCGTTGGAGAAGTGTCTTTATCTACAGCAGGTAAGAGAAGATCATCTGCATAGGAAATCAAACAACATCCTTGTGGGAGCATGAGAGAGCCAAGGGAGTTTCTGACTACAGAGGAGAAGAGCGCAGGAGAGTCCACAAACCCCCTGATGGAGACACGTCCAGGTGTATTGTTGATTTTGGAATGTGAAGGCAAACAATTGCTTTGAGTTCTCATAACCAGGCACACTGAGAAAAGCTGAATACAGGTCAACAACAGTGAAATATCATGTGGAATGGATGAGCTAGTAGGAGGAACACCAGGCACTAATGGCACCAATTGAATAACTAGTTCATTGATTTTACACAAATCTTGTGTGAAACATCATCCTTTCCCTCAAGCCTTAGGAACTGGGTTAATAGGTGTATTATATGGTGAAACTATTGGAATAATCACGCCCTGCTGTAATAATGCTAGAATAACTGGGTGCATCCCTTCCTCCTTTTCAGAGGGTACTGTTTACAAAACCCAGGACGATGATATTTCACTTTAGCTCGATTAAGGTGTACATGTTACCTGTCCTATTTCGTCCTTATGTGGCCCATAATGTGTCAGGTATGTCAGCGAGATCAGGATGAGGGATGCCACCATCGTTGTCAGGTTTGGAAATTAGCCCTGCTCCTACAGACAGACAACTGGGAACACACAACTGCAAAGAGCCATCATTAAAAGTGAGTGATGTTCAATTTAGATCATGGCTGGTCTACTCATGCCACGGACTCCGTTTCTCATCCTCCACTGCAGCCTACAAACATGGCCGCCATGGACCGCTATTCCCAGAACACTCACACATTGACATGTTCACTCTCACCTTCATTCTAATTTTGCAGACCTGCATCCAATTCACAGCACAATCACAACCACAGTTTAAAAGGACTTTCATTGCACGCGCTCTTTGCAAAGAATACACGCCATTGCTTGTGTTTGTGATTATACCAACCTGTTCATCTCTCTGCCCAGTTTTACTCTTTCTGCCCAGTGTTTTTGAGATTGTCTTATCTTTGATATTCGGTTTGTTGGTAGCCTGACCTCTTGCCTGTTTCACGATTCTGAGTTTTGGACACGTTTTTGGATTTGTCTGCCTGGATATTAATAAACATCTTTTACCTGCATCTGTATCCGTCTCCGCCTCTCCACCGTGACACCTGTCGAGAATAAATCAAACTCCGCCTGCAAATTGAGCCTTTGTTTATGCAGCTCAGGGGTCAGCCCTGTGTTTTATTTTATTTCTTACCGTTTTAGTTTTTGAGAGATCTGAAAAGCACCTGTTAGAACAATAAAGCAAGCTCTGAAGTTCCATCAAAGTTTGCCTGTCTCCTGAGTCCTTCTGACCCACCTTCACACATACTAGGTTCTATAGTGGTGTCTGAGTTACCAGATGCCGTCATGGAAACTTCTCGGGTAAAATTGAGATCATTAAGTTCCTTGTCAGACTCCACTAGATGCAAAATCAGGCTCTCCTTGACCTGTGCCATGAATAGAGTTGATTCGAGGATATCCCCTCAGGAGCATTTCGAGAACAGATGGGTGCTCCAAATGTGGCTGCAACCAGCCACACGTCCAGCTCCAGCTGACCTGGCCAGGACACTCATGAAGATGATCAGGAGTTCTTCATGGAGCTTTTTGAGTGTGTGCGAGCTGCATGGGGATGGCCTGAGGACAAGTGGGTCCTACACCTCCTCCCCTTGTTGTTGGGGAAGCCCAGTTTGCCACTCAGCAGCTGCCGCCAAGTGTGCAGCTGAAGTACAATACTGAGAGGAAATTAGTGCTGCAATGGGTTGGCCGGACCCTGGAGGAACATAGATAATGCTTGAAACCCATGAAACTCATGGTGGTCGACCACCTATAAATTTTTTTGCAGCAACTCAAGGACTCATGTCAGCGGTGCATGTTGGCTGAGGAGGGGGACGTCAAAAGAACTCTCGATCCGGTGGTGTTGGAGCAGTTCAAAGCACCTTCTTTCCAAAACGAATATGGAAACATTTATATTATTGCATCTGAACAAACCACAACATTTCAGGAACAATATCGTTTGGACAAATGAGACCAAATTGGAGATGTTTGGTCACCATGCACAGTGCCATGTTTGGCAGAAACCAAACAGCATATCCATCACAAGCACCTCCTACCAGCTGTCAAGCATGTTGGTGGAAGAGTGATGAGTTGGGCTTGTTTTGCAGCCACAGGACCTGGGAAACTTGCCGGCATTGAGACAGCAATGAACTCCAATTTGTACCATAATATTCTTGAGAGAAATGTGAAGCCATCTGTTCCAAAATTGTGTCATACAACAGGACAATGATCCCAAATATACCAGCAAATTGACATCTGAATAGCTAAAGAAGAAAAAAAAAATCAAGGTGTTGGAATTGCCAAGTCAAAGTCCTTAACCCTAGAGATGCTGTGGCACGATCATAACAGAGCTGTGCTTATACAAATGCCCTCAGACATCAATGAACTGAAGCAATTTGTAAAGATGTTTTCCACAATTTCTCCAAAACAATGTGAGATCAATAAACTCCAACAGAGAACTTGTGTTATTATTGCTAAAGGTGGTTCTACAGGCTAATGAATCATAGCGTGCACTTATTTTTCCACACATATTCTTCGCATGTGCCTAAAACTTTTGCACAGTACTGAATGTTTAAGTCATATTTATTTATTTATTTATTAAACCAACTACGTGTAAAAGTGCCAAATAAACCATTTTTGTTTTACATCATGCAACAGCATCTTTACTTCATTGTTGTTGACGTTCCTCTCTCTAGACCTTCTGGCATGTTCCACGTTGTCTGAAACAAACAGCGGGCTACAGTGCTTTTTAAAGGGAAGTTGTTTATCATATTTGGTTATTTGGGTGTGTTTCCGTATGCTAATGAGTTATCAACGGCTATTATGTCATTTTCTTCTGTGTACAGGTGGATCTTACACATCTTCTACTCATTTTAGGCACGCTTTGATAAATGAGACTCCCAGTTTAAACCCTGCTTTTCCTCCCCTTCCTCTCCTTCTTTGATGTCTCCCCATAATTCCCTGTCTCACACGGGTGAAATCTTCCACGCCCACCAGGACTGGAGACCGGAGTTTATTTTCAGTGATGACCACGTGCTGAAGAGCTTTACGGCCAGAGGAAGAACAGCTGTCATACTAAATAGCAATGCAGCCAATCAGAATGATCTCTAAGGTGCAGCGGTAGATGTTTGACAAGTGATGGTCAGCAAATCCAGACAAATATTTAATTACCCCACATGTATTTTTCTGTTATTAAGGATAGGTTATATCAAACAAGGCAGGACTCTCAAACTAAGAGACCATCCAATTGCTGGTATCAAAAAACCGGGGAAAACGCAGAAAATAACCTTACCAAGTGACTCATTATAATCCCATGGCTGGGCCCTTGGGGCAGGATAATACACTAAACCATCTTGTGGTTCATTTCTATTGGCTGGGCTTTCATGGTGTAGGACCTCAGAGTAAGCCAGGCATCGAAGATGTAACAAGATTGTTTTCCTTATTTTAAGAGTAAGACCACTTGCACAAATAATTTTTCAGTGAAACAGCTACACCACAAAAAGGAATTTTAATACTACCTACCTGCCTCTTTCCCTTCTGTTTTGAGCACACCCATATCGCCCACCCCCCAACCCCAATGGCTCCACCTCATGGGACTTCAGTCAGATGCACAGATGGTACATTGACATTTATTTATTTAGCGGACGCTTTTATCCAAAGCGACTTACAAATGAGACACACTCACACACCAATGGTAGCAGAGCTGCATGCAAGGTGCTAGCTTGCCATCGGGGGCAACTTAGGGTTCAGTGTCTTGCCCAAGGACACTTCGGCATGGGATCACCCGGGCCGGGATTCCAACCACCAACCCTACGATTAGTGGATTAGTGGACAACCCGCTCTACCCACTGAGACACAGCCACCTGATAGTAGTTGTAGATTTCCTCTCCCATGGGTGTTTTGGGGGGGAAGGGGGGGAGTGGAGCCAGCTGCAGGTATGACATCTGAATGAAGTAATAGAGGGGGTGTGTTTGAGCATTAGTTTGAAGACGGAGAGGTGGTAGGTTGGACCAGCAGGTAATGTGTGATCATTCTCACCCGTAAGTGCTCATGGAGTGATCATTCAGGGACAAATTTATGAACCTGAGACAGGGGGACAGAGCCGACAGAGCTTGAACATAACACACACACACACGCTCAGTGTGTGAACTTGGAAGATTTTGGTGAACTGGACTAAGGTGAAAGCCCTGAAATATTGGGACTATATTTTATTTTGTTATTTTCCAGTTGAGTTACTGAGAGAGAGGTGAAAAGTGCCTTGTGGAACAATCACGTGAGTCCTGAAACTCAAAGTCCATCTGTCTCTTGAGCCATCTTCACACATACTGTCTTCTACAATGTGTTTGCAGTAGAAATACTGACCTGGAGAATACATGTTTATTATTTGTTGTTCAGATTGTACACTGTAAATTTATTGAGTCATTAATTTATACATTCCACATCAAAAAGTCTTCCATGGAAATAAACCAAGAGAACAATCATGAATAAGAATCCGTCACAGAACACAAATCATACTGTACCATGCACTGTATGGACAAACTGAATTAACACCAGTGCGCGCATTTGTACATTGATTCATTCGACATCGTATGAGGTACCTAGTTGCTTCTTGAGATGTTCCACCTCTTTCTCCAGATGGAAGATGTCACTCCTCAGCTCTCCATGACTGGATTGAGCTTTGTTCAGCTGGCAGCAAAGCCGTTTCACAATCGCCTCGCACCTTCTGTTGTGAATCTAGACAGAAAAAGGGGGATTACATTGGAAGACTTTTCACACCTATCAAGATTGCGAGAACGTTTCTTCAAGAATAAACAGTGCTGGATGAATTCTTCAAAACTACAATAAGGTCTGGAACAGGGGTCTCCAAAGTTTTTGTGAGCGAGGGCTCCCTGAAGTGATAAAATAGTCTAGAGGGCTACTTGTTTGAGTTGCTCAAAAAATATATAATTTATTATTAATATAATAACATAAGGGTGAAAAGATCGGCTATCCGAGAGGAACTCAGAGTCGAGCCGCTGCTCCTTTGCGTTGAAAGGAGTCAGTTGAGGTGGTTCGGGCACCTGGTAAGGATGCCCCCTGGGCGCCTCCCCAGGGAGGTATTCCAGGCATGTCCAACTGGGAGGAGACCTCGGGGATGACCCAGGACTAGGTGGAAAGACTATATTTCCACACTGACCTGGGAACGCCTCGGGATCCCCCAGGCAGAGCTGGTTAATGTTGCTCAGGAAAAGGAAGTTTGGGGTTCCTTGCTGGAGCTGCTACCCCCGCGACCCGATTACTGATAAGCGGTTGAGGATGGATGGATATTTATCTAATTGATTTATTTACAAAAACAAAACAAGTATTTATTCTAATTTTAATTTAAAGATAATAGCATTGATTTTAGCTTACTGCTATATCCTTTCTCAGTTGTGATTGGTTCTTTTTCTCCTTCTCCAATAATATCCCTTTTCTTCTTACAACTTCTTTTGTGTTGTGTATCTGGGTCTTAAAGTTGTCAATTTCTTTCTAAAAAAAGAACATAAAACAAAACATACTACTGTTATATTTAACACAGCAGCCAAAGATATGTAAACATACTGTATAAGGTATCATAAATATATAAAATACATACAAAGACTCATAAGGGTCTTACAGTATTTGGACTCACTTCATCTTCCCATTTTATTTATATATATATATTATATATACACACACACATACATACATACATACAGTGGTGTGAAAAAGTGTTTGCCCCCTTCATTTCCTGTTCCTTTGCATGTTTGTCACACTTAAGTGTTTCGGAACATCAAACCAATTTAAACAATAGTCAAGGACAACACAAGTAAACACAAAATGCAATTTGTAAATGAAGGTGTTTATTATTAAAGGTGAAAAAAAATCCAAACCATCATGGCCCTGTGTGAAAAAGTGATTGCCCCCCTAAACCTAATAACTGGTTGGGCCACCCTTAGCAGCAACAACTGCAACCAAGCTCAAAAAAATAAAGGGAACACTGTTCCCTTTATTTTTTTGAGCAGTGTATGTAGACTCTGATACAAGTTATTTTGGCTGTTTTCCAAAACATATTCAAGTTACAGTTAATTAATGATCTCATCTTTAATTTAAATGTATTCACATCCACATTGGATGAAGGGTTTAGGAATTACAGCTCTTTAATATGTAGCCACCTCTTTTTCAAGGGACCAAAAGTAATGGGACATTTGACTCAAAAGCTGTTTCATGGACAGGTGTAGGCGATTCCTTCATTATTTATTCATCAATTAAGCAGGTAAAAGGTCTGGAGTTAGGGTTAGGTAAAAAAAAAAAAAAAAAAAAAAAGTGTATAAAAATGGTTGCAATTCCTAAACGTTTCATGAGATTTTTATTCAACCCCTTGAATTAAAGCTGAAAGTCTGCGGTGCAATTGCATCTGTCATTTCAAATCCATTGTAGTGGCATACAGAGCCAATAAGATGAAAATAGCATCACTGTCCAACTTTGCCAGAGCCTTTAAGTAGTTTCCCCTAATATAAGATTATATGCTACCATACAATTCTCTTCCACTGTTAAATTCAACTCTATAGCATTTATCCATTCTGCGTTCACCTCATGTTTTTCATGTGCTAATTTGGCATCTTTTTGTTTAGTCATTAGTTTATTATTCATGTGCACATTCATTTATTAGTATCTTTTAGTATTTGTGATATTTACTCTTGCAAGCCTAGTGTTAATGAAATTAATTTTATTACAACCGTGTCTGCTTAGTGTTGATCAGAGCCTCTACTAGTTATCAAGAATCTCACAAATCCTTCACATAAGGTCAGTTGGCAACCTTCCTTCAATTCACATTAGTTCTCATTTATTGAACAGTGCTTTTGGATTGTTCTCATACTGTTAAGGTGAAATTCCTTAGCTGGTGCTCCAAGGGAAAAGGAGGGAGGGGCCATCTGACACGCTCATACAACCCACCTTAAGTGATGTGTGACCGAAACTCACATCATCATCTGTGCTTTGAGTAAAAATCACTACACAAAGGTCTCAACAATTGCAAGATATATGTTTGATTTTAATTTACCCTTCCTTATATGTCAATGACGAATGAAAACTATGTTTTTTGATATCGTACCTGAACCTGTCGTATAGCATCTGGATTCTGCAAGTCCACCTTCAGTTCCTTTCTGTGCTCTTTGAGTCTCTTCACCTCTTCCCTTTTTTCCATCAACTCTTTATGAATAGCTGCTTGGCTCTCCATTGCAGAGACGGACATTTTGTAGCTCTCCATTTTATTATGGTAAGTGTTGTGCCAAGCCAACAAGAAATGTGAGCTCTCTACTTGCTCTTCTATGATGTAGCGGAGTTTTATGTTTTCCATCTGGATCACCTGTATCTCTGTCTGCTGTCTCTCATGTTGCCTTTGTACCTGTTCGGTCTTATTATTGATGCCACTGATTTGTTGCTCCTTCAGTTTGATGTTATTGGAAACAGCGTCATAGCTCTTTACCATCTCTGATAGTGTATCCTGCAAAGTTGTGAAAAAAAAAAGAGCACAGCAATTACTCGTCCAGGAAGTCACAAAAGACCCAAGGACAACATCAAAGGACCTACAAGCCTCTCATGCAGCAATAAAGTTAATGGGCAAAAATGGCATCCATGGAAGAGTGGCGAGGTGAAAACCACTGCTAACCCAGAAGAACATTAAGGCTCGTCTGAATTTTGCCAACACACACCTTGATGCCTGGGAGATTGTTCTGTGGACTGATGAATTGAAAGTGGAACTGTTTGGAAGACAGGGCTCCCATTACATCTGACATAAACCGAACACAGGATTCCACAAAAATTACATCATAACTACGGTGCAGCATAGTGGTCACAGTGTGATGGTGTGGGGATGCTTTGCTGCTTCAGGGCCTGGACAACATGCAATAATTGAGGGAAATATGAATTCTGCTCTCTAACAGAAAATCCTAAAGGAGAATATCTTCATTCCATAAATTGAATCTCAAGCACAACTGGATTATACAGCAAGACAATGATCCAAAGTATAAGAGTAAGGTCTAGTCCTAGAAGTAGCTGAAAGTCTGATCTCCAGTTATCTGAAGCATTTGGATGCAGTTATTGCTGCTAAAGGTGGAACAACCAGAATTTAAGAATAAGGGGCAATTATTTTTTTCACATGGATGATATATTTATTTTAACTATATTGTATGTTTACTCAGGTTACCTTTGTTTTATGTTGTATTTAGTTAGAGCTAAAACTAAATAGTAGGACATGCACACCAAAAAAGAACAAAGTCGGATGTGGCAAATATTTTTTCACAGGACTAAGAAGCCCAAGAAGAGTCTGTAGTCCTCTGAGACAGGATTGTTTTGAGATGCAGGGAAGAAGGCAAACATTTTCCATCACATTTTTGCAGATTTGAGGTTCCCGACGAACACACAGTGGCTTCCATTATTTTTTTAAGTCCAGAATCACACTTTTAAACAATTAACCGATTAAAAGGACTAAATGAAACGAGTCATCACTACTCACATTTCCTGAAATGACATCTTTACTGAATTAAGTGAACAGAACTGAACCCTGAAGAAATCGGATTGAATTTCTTGTGTGTGAAATTTTAAGTAAGCACTAACGTGACACGGAACAAACAAGTAAAAGGTATTTTAAAAGGCAAATTGCTGAAACCTGGACTGAGTTTAGGATGTTCTGCTTCTCCTTTAGCTCTGCAGCTTGAGACTCCGCCTGCTGTGTAGCCTGTACAAGTGCACTGCAGAGAGTGAACTCTTGCTCACTGTCACAGGAGAAAACAAAAAGAAAGAGAGAATGATTAATGAGCAGAATATATGTAGAGGTTTGCAACTGTAGTAAAGATAGTTTGTGGTTCTAAATTCGTACTTCTTTTGGCTGTAAATCTGTTTGACATGTCAACATTATCGCATGTTATTCTTCATGATTTGAGAGTTCAGGTGATGCGGTTCCTCCGGTCCGGCATCCGTGTGGTTTTTTTTTTTTTAAAGAATTTATTGCAACTATTTATTTAATAATCCGTGTAACTCATAAAAAGGTGAAACATCTGGAAGACTGAAGTCGTCATCATCTTGACCAGTTTGAAGTCAGTGAGTTAGGAAGATGAAAAATACATGGTCTTCATTTCCAATAAACATACCATCCGAGTTCACGCAGATTCTTCTGTTTTCCGTAGAGACTGACTTGTGAAAACTATCAAACATATTTGGTTGCTTTTGATGTTGTCTTACAGCTCTATTCCCATGGCATTGTGTAGCCATGACATACAGGCTGCGTCAGTGGATAACGGACAATGGAAGATACGCTTTTAAAATAAAAGACCATTTAGAGGAGTCATACAAGGATCAGATACGCGTCATGATTCGTGAATCGCTTCACAGGACATGTTTTATGTACAAATTCACGGAACACTTTGCCCATTATGATAGATAAACTTTATTTCCAGAAATAAAAACTGGAGTTGTGAATACTTGCACAGATTGATTTTACTCATATATGTTGGCATTGTGAAATCTTTATGTTCTAAGCCATAATAAGGAAATAAAGCCTTCTTATATCTGACCCACTAGTTGGGTAATACTACACTCAAATGATGTTGACTTGTAAGTTGTTTGAGATCCTGTATCGACAGCTTATCAGAGAAATCAGTGTTACAGACCTTAACAGGCCAGTATTATTCAACACTATAATAGAGTATGGGCGCACGGTGGCTTAGTGGTTAGCACGTTCGCATCACACCTCCAGGGTCCGGGGTTCGAGTCCCGCCAGGGCCACATGTGTGTGCGGAGTTTGCATGTTCTCCCCGTGTGTCGGGGGTTTCCTCTGGGTACTCCGGTTTCCTCCCCCAGTCCAAACACATGCATGATTGGCGTGTCTAAAGTGTCCGTAGTGTGTGAATGGGTGTGTCCCAAGCCCG
>JAFFST010054766.1:8232-19954 GCA_022414735.1 Noturus placidus | reverse complement strand
ATATATATATATATATATATATAAACTGAAGTATATCTATCTATCTATCTATCTATCTATCTATCTATATACACACACACACACACACACACACACACACAGTATCTCACAAAAGTGAGTACACCCCTGAAACCCAACTCCCTTCGTCCGAGAAGCAAAAGAGCTGTGAGCGGAGCTGTCTAATTGTAAGGCTGTCTAATTGCAAGACCTCTCGAGGGCTGCCCTGGTGTGATCTATCCCTAGACACTTCACACAGAAAGCGTGTCCATCCTCCTCCCGTGATGAAATGGGAGCAAGGCATAACACACTTCCTGAATTTTCTTTCACTCATACTTTTCTCTCTCTCTTTTTTAAAGAGACAGAAACATTGAAATATTTTTCTTTTTTGTTTAAAGACAGAAAGGAAATTAAGTTTTAATGAAGATAATAAGGCTGACAGCATGGTTCACAGGTTCCATTTTTATATCACATGATAATGGCAGACCTATAAATAAGCATGATGTTACACAAGCTTCAGATACCAGTCACGCACGAGGGCGCTTCCCACAGGGTGGAGCTCATACAACACTGAATTCCCTTTGAAAGGGAACAACTCATTCTGAGGAAGCATGCATAGTGTCATGACTACTATTAGTGCCCAAATACACATTACTTTACTATTAATTAAAGGCTATTAAGGATAACAACATACTGTACATCTCTTATCATCTTCATGCATTACGTAATGTAACATATGCTTGCTCTGCTGTGAAGAATTTCTTAAATGATATAACAGCTTTATGTACTGTGAGTCCTTTGTGATCTATGCATGCTCATGCCAATCTCAGTGGAAACTGGCGTCTTATGCCACCGACGTTTGTAACTTAGTCTTCTTGTACTTCAATTACTGTTGAATATTAGGAAAATCTCTGACACGTTCTTGAGCTCTAAACTTTAACAACATTTGGATTATCAATCTCCACATGTATAGCTGTTGGGAAATTATCGTCATTTTTTGACCTTCACTTATGTGGACAACTGTACCAAAAGCTCCACTGACACACACACACACACACACACACACACACACACACACACACACACACACACACACAAGGATGATGAAATTATTAATAATGAATTTCGATACACATCCAACCAAAAATGACACACACACACAATCAAAACAAAAGAAATAAAAATTTCTCCATCCAGAAGGTGTCGGTATATACACCATAAGTTTATAGAAGAAGAAGACGACTTCACCCGCCCTCTTGATTTAAAATACTCTGTACTTACAACAACGTGTATGAGCTTTCTACATAGCTGATGCTTCTCCTAATGACTGAAAAAAGCTCACTTTTTTGGCGAAGATTAGTAAAAAATTTAGAGCATGAGAAGTTTCAATATTTGGTAATGTCAAGCGGATGTACAGCTGGATTTCGATGCAGAAAAAGGAACCGTTTTTCTTTTCAAGCTCTCCGTCCCAGGTGACAACCTTTGGAGGGTGACTGGAAAAAGAGTGGCCTTCTTTAGAATAGACTTCTGTTCCCCGGATGCGTCCATCCTGACCAATCAGAACATTTGTTTAAATAATTAGGTCATAGCTAATTGATTATTACCAGTAATAAACTTCCAATCCGGTTCCGGTGCATTCCCATGCACACACACAACTTCTTTCACATACAGTATCGCACAGAAGTAAGTACACCCCTCACATGCGTGTAAATATGTGATGATATGTTTTCATGTACAACACTGAAGACACTGTGCTACAATGTAAAGTAGTGAGTGTGCAGCTTGTGTAACAGTGTAGATTGAGAAAGCTGTCGAAAAAGGTTACAAAATTCTAAAAGTGTTTGAAGTGTGGCGCTGTCCGTAAGAGCGGAAAGTGGAGGTATTTTGACATAAGTGTATTTTCAATTTGTACACTCTATGGATAGACTGTGTAAGAAAGCCATGATGTTCACCCGCGTTCTCTTGTGAGAGATAGAATGATGCCTGCTGCCTCTCTGCTTGGTCTTTTTCACAATTTTAGTAACCTTACGTCTTTTATTTGGAATCATTTCCAGAAGGCCATTTCCAGTCTGATGGACATAATAATCCATGTAGGACTGCAGATGAACGTAGTCCCTATCCGTCACTTTACATACTGAACGAATGTTTAGAGGGTGTAGTTTAGCTATAAATTTCCCATAATTAAAAGGTATAGGCTTGTTCTGATCCGTTTTGACTTTGATTACTATATCAGTAATGTGGTTCTTGGTGAGAGGTACGTAATGCAGCTTATCATATGTAATTGTGACGGATCTGTTGTTTTCACACGTACATGTCACAGTAACGGGTCAAAACTGTCACCAACTCGTTGATACTTGATAACGTCTGTATATACATCCATCCATCCATCTTCTATACCGCTTAATCCTTTATCAGGGTCACGGGGAACCTGGAGTCTATCCCAGGGAGCATGGGGCACAAGGGAGGGTACACCCTGGACAGGGTGCCAGTCCATCACAGGGTACAATCACATACACACTCACACACAGGTTGAATATGTCGCACAGGTAAGCCAGTTCTGCGACCCATTCCTCGGCACTGAAATGTGCTGCCAGCGGTGACGTCTTCTCTGAGAGAAATCTCTGCGGCTCTCGTAATTCAAACCCTCTGGCCAGAGATTTCCCCCGGGATAACCATCAGATTTCTGTGTAGAAGAGAAGGCGTCTGTGCTCGCCGTCCATCTCCTCACAAAGTTGCTCAAACAGGCGCGAGTTAAGGGCTCATGCTTTCACGTGGTTAATAACTTTAACAATATCACTCAATACACTGTTCAGTTCTGGTGGCATTTTTCGGCCATAAAACGGAAATATTAAATTATTTCTTGTGCGGCCTGGTACCAATTGATCCACGGACTGGTACCGGTCCGCGGCCCGGGGGTTGGGGACCACTGCTATAACACTAAACGGTCTCGCACCACAGTACCCAAGCAATCTTTTGGTCTTCTATGATCCGCCACACCTACTTAGATCAAAAGATGCAGGTTACTTGACGGTACCTTGAATAGTGAAGGCTACAGCAGGGGGAGGAGCTTTCTCTTCTAGAGCCCCACGGTTATGGAACAGTCTTCCATTTAGACTCAGACACAGTCTTGGTGTTTAAGTCTAGGATGAAAACGTATTTCTTTACTATCATGGGATAGTAAGCATACCTAATAATCTCTCCCTCTCTTTACCTCCCTCTCCCTCTCTCCTTCTGTCAATCCACACATGATTTTATAGAGATGCCAGTGATCCTGACCCTTTCTACTGTCCTGACCTGCCTGATTTATCCTGCTCACTGATGCCCCTACCTCTGGATGGAGCTCTCATCTACTGGAGGCTGCAGCCTGGAGATTGCTTAGGATGGCACGTCTTAGACGGCAATTACCACATGCAGTTTTGCACCCGGGTCTCCTGTGGTGAACAGTGGACTAGTTCAACCAACAGACTTCATGTTAAAACTATTATGAACTTTCTTTTATGTTCACACTATCCGTTGGTACCCAGATGAGGATGGGTTCCCTTCTGAGTCTGGTTCCTCTCAACGTTTCTTCCTCATTTCATCTTAGGGAGTTTTTCCTTACCACCGTCGCCACCGGCTTGCCCAATAGGGATAAATTCACACACTTAAAATCTGTATACTGCGTTTATATGTTTCTGTAAAGCTGCTTTGAGACCGTGTATATTGTTACAAGTGCTATTTGAATAAAATTTAATTACAATGAATTGAATAGCTTGGTCGAGATGATGGTATTGAACATGGAGCTATTATCAATAAACAGCATATGAACATTACAGCAGAGTGCATGGGCATTGCAATGGCATAGTCAGTGGATCTATTCGAGCGGTAAGCGCACTGGAATAGGTTTAAGGTAGAGAAGAGCAGATATAAGATTTGCCAAGATGCTCAAAGCACTTCATGATTACTGATGTCAGTGCTACAGGGCGGTAATCATTCAGGCAAGACACCGCAGTTTTCTTGTGGACAGAGATGATGGTGGTCTGCTTGAAACATGTGGGGATCTCAGCCAGACCCAAAGAGAGATTAAAGATGTTAGTGAAAACATCTGCTAACTGGTCGGCAGCCCTAAGGACACATTTGCGGAGGCCATCAGGTCCTGGTGCCTTCTGAGCATTGACTGTCTTGAAGGCCCTGCTCACTTCAGATGTAGTTAGAGCGAGAATGCAGGCAGACATAGGCACATTGCTGCTTTTCCTGCCTTTGTAGTCTTTTAAAGAACACAGACCATTCCACGTGCGTATGGGGTCAGAGCTGCACTAGACTGATTCCACTCAGTCCCTGAAGTCTCTTTTGGCAAACCCAATAGCCTTTTTAAGGTCATACCTGGACTTTCTGTACACAATAAGGTCCGCAGAGTTGAAGGCTGCCATTCATGCTCTCCATTGATTCATGGTTTTTGGTTGGGAAATGACTTTATGTTGCCTGTCCGGACAACATCCTCTATGCATTCTCTTGATGTAGTTTATCACAGAGTCTGTGTATTCATTTATGTTGTCTCATTCTGAATCATAAAACCTTTGCTAATCTGTGGATTCAAAGCAGTCATGCAGTCTGGAGATAACATGTTCACTCCATTTGTGAACTGCCCTAAGAACTGGTTTTTCCTGTTTGAGGCATTGTCTATAGGCAGGTAACAGCAATATGCTAACATGGACACCTTTACCAAAGGCACGATGAGGGAGGGGTTTGTAACTATCCTTTAATGCTGAATAGCAGTGATCTAAGGTCTGATCGCCTTGTGTTGGAAAATTAATGTGCTGGTAGTAACTTTTCTCATGTTCGCCCTATTACGGTCGCCAACAATGATGAAAGCAGCCTCAAAGTGTGCAATGTCTAGTCCATTAATGGTGTTGTACAGTTCGTCCAATGCTTTTATTTTGCAGAATTTAGACTACTTTAAGGATGACTGAAAATTCCTGGGGGAGGGAGAAAGGGCACACTTTAATCATTTACATTTATTCATTTAGCAGACGCTTTTATCCAAAGCGACTTACAAATGAGACACACTCACACACCAATGGTAGCAGAGCTGCATGCAAGGTGCTAGCATGCCATCGGGGGCAACTTAGGGTTCAGTGTCTTGCCCAAGGACACTTCGGCATGGGATCACCCGGGCCGGGATTCGAACCACCAACCCCACGGTTAGTGGATTAGTGGACAACCCGCTCTACCGACTGAGCCACAGCCGCCCACGGCAATCGAAAGCAGTTCAAGCTCTGGAGAGCAGTGTGTTGCTGTACTGCAACTTCTGTGCCCCAATGAGTGTTTATCATTAAGCAAACACCTCCACCTTCTTCTCTCCTTTTTCAACAGCAAGCTCGAACAATGGGAGCGCATAACTGCCACAACTGAAGTTTTAAAACTGGAGTTTAAGGATGATCAAATGTCCAATAAAGTTCGTGGATCGTACTGTATGAGTGATAGCGTCATCTGATCAAAATGAGTGAAAAAACACCAAAGACTTCAAAGTTTACACAGAGCACTCATCAGTAACGCCATTTGAGTGGCACACACAACTGGAAAAGGGCCATTGAATGGCCACAAATGCAAAAAAAAAGTCAGCGACAAAAAAGAACATTTTAAAACTTTTTACATTTGGTTTCCCACAGCATTAGCTCAGTAGAAGAGATTTAGAACTCAGAATTGTTAATTGTTGATTTCCCCCCCACATTTCCTACTTTCATTTACATACCCTGCATGATCGGTCTCGGAGGTCCTACTTCTGGATGGAGCTCTCATCTGCTCCAAATCCAGACTGCTGGGACTAAGGCTTTTCAAAGCCAAACAGATTACATATAAATCAATAATTATCTCTTTAATAATATCGTTGTGACCCAGATGAGGACGGGTTCCCTTCTGAGTCTGGTTCCTCTCAAGGTTTCTTCCTCTTAAACATCTTAGGGAGTTTTTCCTTGCCATTGTCTCCACTCAGTGTCTTGCTCAGTTGGGATCAGTTGGTTCTCACTTTTACTGTGTGTGTACTGTGTTTATATTCCTGTAAAGCTGCTTTGAGACAATGTCTATTGTAAAAAGCGCTATACAAATAAAATTGAATTGAATTGAATATCCACATTTTAATGCTTCCTACTAAGACAGCACATGCTGTTGAGACCATGTTATTATATAATATTACAGAGAAAATCAATTTCAATGAGGAAAAAGTCCAGGAGTGATGTTATTGGTCCTCCACTGAAGCTGTGTTTCACCATCACTGTCAAACCAAATTCTGGATGTACCCCAAAGGGTGCGCATAGGAAACGTATTTGTAACTAATATCAACTTTTAGTACATAATACAGTATTTTGCTACATTAATCACGTGAAGTTCAGAATCTCTTTAAAAATATGCACAGCATAGTGTTATAACCTGTTTGGCAACTGGACTATTTAGAGCCCCTTGATGATGCATTCCTTACAGACCTTGTAAACAAATTTATTTAAGGTGTGGCTGGTTTGTCTAGCACTAGAGCAAACACTCCTGATATTTGGATCCTTGTTGGACTGCTCCAGACTGCATCTGTTGGACTGCATCTCTGAAAAGCCAAACATCAATAAAGATTAAAGGGGTCATAAGATGATTTTAACGTGTTCCTTCTGTTTTGGAGTGTAATGTATCTGTTTGTGCTCTGCAAAGTCCCAAAACACATATTTTCTCCCAAAGGGATTTATTCTATCTAACAGACAACACTGCTCCCGACCTGCCCGAAACGCATCGTTCGAAGTCCAGATTTCCTTCCATAATTTCTCTATATCACAGCCGGCACTATCAGCATAAACCCACCCAAAGGCAGCCACCAAGATAGAAAGCGAGACGTCAGTGAATTCAGGCGCCATGTTGCGGATCCTGAGCAGTACAACTCAAATGTTTGCTTGTGCACGGCGCATTTGACCGAGGACAGCTTCCTGCACCTTGGCAGTTATAGTTAAAAGAGATCGGCTCAGTTGTAGGCCTCTGCTAACATGCTAGCTAAAGTTGCCTCAGATTTTTAAGTGTTTGTATGTTGGTGGTCTGACAGAGATGTTGATTGTAGCTGCTGTTGTGATTGTATCTTGAAAAAAATTATATCCATCGAATCACAATAATCCTAACTTTCCTCAGAGATATTGCATGAGTATCTACGTACAGTAGCTGTGTATTTACGATGAATTTACATCATATCTGAAAGGTGAGAGAGTTACAAAATAAAATCTTACCACTGTGAAAGGTTCTGATCAAATCTTCTTGGCAAACTTCTGCTTGATCATCGGCATTTCTGAATCAGGCTCGAACTGAAATGGTAAAACAGACAACATGGTGCTTAGGAGTTTATAAATGCTAGAAATGTGTCCTCATTGCTCACACCTGTTTCCATTTACCCTCTAATTAGTTTGTGTATTTAAACCCATAGTGTGTCTGTTCAGTGCTTTGCCACCTGTACTTTACCAAGCAATTTTTGTTGCATGTTTTGATTATCATGTTCTTTATCTTGCTTTGGTTCATGGTTTATTCTTTTTAGATAATCCTTGATATTGTTGTTTGTAGATCGCCTGACCTCTGCTTGTTTTCTTTTCACAAGTTTGACTCACATTTTGGATTTTCTTCCTGCTGTTTGAATAAAATGCTGCATAATAAAATAAAGCTGAAATTGCATTCATCTCAACTTCATGTTACATAGTAGTGGGCAGAACGAGGCTTCGTGGAACACTGAAGCAGTTGAAGCAAATGTGCCGTATTGTGGTGAGGCTTCGAAACAATCCGACACCCCTCTCCACAGCGACACCTAGTGGTCACTTGCAGGTGTTGATCTGAAACAACCTTGACAATAACATGTTACATGGACAACAATAATCCACTCTTAATTAAGGGTTAGGGTTAGGGATGGATTAAGACCATACTCTGATTAAGAAACTCCCATATAAACAGCTATTTTTACTTACCTTAATCTAATTAAGGTCATAATCTAATTAAGCTCTAATGGAATTAAGACAGGTGGAGTTTTCCTGCTTTAATCGTATTATGGACGTGTATTACAGACATGTAAACACCTTAATCACATTATGAACGTCGTGTGAGAGTTTTCACCGCATTTTGAGACAGGACACGATCACACACGGCAGTTCTCAACATTTACTGTGAACATGAGAGTTCGACTGCGTCCCAAACCACATACTTTCCAACTATAGGCCTGTAGTGGGGGAAATACATGTATCTCGGCTACTATATAGATGCGGTTTGGGACACAACCACGGCTTCAAGCATTTCGTGTATTAGCACGTACAGCATGACAAATAATTAACTGCAATTGAGGTGCTTGTAAAATTTTTAATAAAAACACCCAAAACTGTATACGGGACCATAACGAAGACAAGTTGTATGTTGATACGTGAAATTCTGGAGGGACGTCAGACTGCGTGGCGCAGTGACGTAATGACGTGTGACATTAATCTAATTATGATCTATAACATGTAAAACATGTACTGTATAACATGTAAAATGGGAACATGACAGGAGTATTCTAAAAGGGACTCATGTAAACACCTTAATCACATTATTATCTTAATCAGAGTAAGGTCAGTCATTACATTACTGCTGTCCATGTAAACGTAGTCAATGAATCAGACAAACGTTGATGAATTACAGCCTACAGGTTGTTTGGATCAAACAAGGAAGTGTGTGTGTGGGAGCCGATAGAGTTCTCCACTGGCATGCCGGCGTGTGACTTGATCCACTTTCCTCAATTGACTTTCATGTATCCACTAAAACTCTTTGATGGCAGTTTATGCAGAACATTACCAGTTGCAATGCCAGTTATATTTTTAGATCCTTGTGGACCCCTGATAAGAATTAATGAATCCAGCCTTCTCTGCCGAGCTCCAACCTGAGGCTGACAAGGTGGCCTCCCTTGCAGAGCTCCCTCCAGAGGCCACAGGATAGCCTTCACAGCAAAACTCCAGCCTCCCCTCAGAGCTCTTTCCAGAAGCCAACATGACTGCCTCCCATATAACACTTCTGGCTGAGGCCAACGGCAGGGCCTCTCAAGTCCAGCTCGCACCTGACGATGATGAGGAGGCCTCCCAAGACCTGCTCACAGCAAGGCTCCCAAGCCTCGTTCCTGTCACCTGACCTCAGTGAACCTGTCTCTACCCTGCCATTAGACTCTGGAGAGCCTGTCTCAGCCCTGTCACCAGACCCAAGTGAGCCTGTCACTGACTCACTGCTTGCTTCCTGTCAAGATAACCCATATCTTCTCCCTAGCTGCATGTGGAATGCTCTCAAGAAAGATAATCTCTGCCTCAGGACCTTGGGTTTGTGTGGACATTTTGCCCAGAGGGTCATGACTGCCGGGTGGAGAAGCACCCTTGGGGGATCCTCACATAATATTCAGTGTTTTGTCACCTCTATTTTACCAAGCCGTTTTTGTTCTGATTATCAAAACGTGAGTTTGATTCATGTTTTGGATTGTCTGTCTGCTCTATAACTGCAATTGCATCTGTCTCCATGTCGTGCTACATGATAGCTGCTCTAAGAGTTCACCTGGACACATGCAAACTTAAATATGAAATATGAAGATGAAACCAAATAGGATTACACTAATGAATAACTAAATAAATAAAAAGAGGAAAGACCTCATTGCTACAGATGCAGAAGTTTTGGAAACTTCTCACAGACTTAGCAGGAGTTCTTCTCAGATCTGTCATGTTCTGTCATTTATCTCACATTACCTCCAGATATGATGCTTTTGTTTATCTTAGTGAGCTTTGTTAAATGCAATGGGTGTGTTTCAGAACAATTTCCTAGGAAAATATTCAATATATTGTTATTTTATATTTACAGTGATATAAATTGAGTATTCACACACTATTTGTTATTTAATATATTTCCAGTGCAGTGATCCACGTCAGATCTACAAACATAATGTGTTTGTACTTATAAATTGTGAGCAAACAGTATGTATTTCTTAAGCAGAAACTAGGATCTTGTTAAAAATATACAACTAAATTTATAGTGAAAAAATGACACCACAAATAAACACCACTACTTTGTTGCAATGCTGTTGTTGACGATTGTTGTTGCTGAGTGTCCTGCTGATGGACTTTCAAAATCCTCCATAGATTTTTAGTAGAATTCAAATCATGAGATTGGCAAGGCCATGCAAGGCCTTCTTCAGTTAGCTGTATGTTTGGGCTCATTGTCTTGTCAAAAAGTCCATCTTCTCCCTAGATTAAGTCTCTCAATGTTTGACGGTGAGTGTATATATACCCACCAAGGTCATAATCGTAAACGAAAACGAACGAAATAACAAAAACTAGGTGTGAAAAAACTTTGTCGTTAACTGAAATCAAAATAAAAATGAGGCATTACAAATAAACCATAACTAACTAAATCTGTTTGCAAAACTAACTAAAATAAAAGACAATTATAGAGTAAATATCCGTAGTTTTCTTCTTGGTCAGTGTCTTTCACAGAGCTAATATCTTTCAGAGTTGACATTTCTGACTGGGAACCCGGAAATGACGACGTTCCATGTCAAATTGAACACAGCATAGTCCATGCTCATCGCCTGGCATCATGGCGGTACCGAAAGTTGGAAGAAATCATCAGAGTCCTATTTTGGATTACTTTGAATATGACTGTGTGTCAGATAAAAGCAAGTGCCTTGCAGTGGAAGGTGGTGAAACATGTCTACAGAACTGTGTGAGTCGATTGCTTTCATAAAGTTCTCCACTACTCGAACCCCTCATTGGGGCCAAGATGGATACGGCAAAGCAAAAATTAAAAGAGATCATTAAGGATGCGAGGAAGCTGACACTATGTGTAGATGGTTGGAAGAAGAGAGGATTAACAGCATCTTTCATGGATGTGTCAGCTTGTTTATATCATCCGCCCGGAGGCCAGGTGCACTATGCTCTGCTTAACCTGCACCAATTGGAGCACCCACACACAGGGGAGTCCATTGATCAGACATTCGATGCATGGGGTATAGGAGAAGACAAGGTGCTGCTCATTGTGACATATAACGGCTCCGACATCGTCAAGGATGTGCGGCTGCTCAGGGATAAAAAGCGAGCGTCAGATATGTACATTTTATGTACTGGGGTTATTGTTGAATACATATTTCTGATGTTTTTGTTGAGTTTTTATTACACAATACTTTTTCTGGCCTTGACAAATAACCCATATTACAAAAGACTAAAACTAATAAAAACTCAACTAAAACTAAGCATTTTCATAAATAAATAAATAAATAAATAAATAAATAAACTAGCAAACCCGCTTTAAAACTAATTAAACTTACCATCTCGAGTTTATATCACATCACTGAATGATTGGATAACTGTGCCCATTGAGTATATATATTTCTATATTTATAAGTGCAAAGTGAAAAGCCATCATTGTATGAAATTGTAAGAATTATTGCTTTTTAACATTTCAAAAAGTGATGTACATTGCTTATCTTCACTGGTGAAACTGACAAACATGCTATTTAAATTTACATGCACACCTGCACTGATTACTCACAGCAGTCATTTTGTTACTGATTAAATTTAACTGTAAAATTATAACAATGTGTTACATTTAGCAGACGCTTTTATCCAAAGCGACTTACAAATGCACACACACACACACACACACCAATGGTAGCAGAGCTGCATGCAAGGTGCTAGCTTGCCATCGGGGGCAACTTAGGGTTCAGTGTCTTGCCCAA
>JAFFST010054764.1:63739-76808 GCA_022414735.1 Noturus placidus | reverse complement strand
GACCAATTTTTCAGTTTTTTATTTGTTGAAAAAGTTTGAAATATCCAATAAATTTGGTTCCACTTCATGATTGTGTCCCACCTGTTGTTGATTCTTCACAAAAAATTACAGTTTTATATCTTTATGTTTGAGGCCTGAAACGTGGCAAAAGGTCGAACAGTTCAAGGGGGCGGAATACTTTCGCAAGGCACTGTATTAGTGGTGGCTCAGGGGCTGATCAGAAGGTTATGAGTTCAAGCTCCAGCCTGCAAACCCTGTCAGCTCCAGTAATTCAAATCATTTCACTGCACTGTATTTGTATGAGTGACACCGTCTTGCTTTCTATCATCCTAAATATAAGGGCAGTATCAACTTTTTGTGTGCTGGTTGCATAGTATCAGCACTTCTGTTGAGTGTTGCGTGTGAGTGTGAGCACTTCTGTATGAGTGTTGTCTGTTATTGTTAGAACATCGATCCCGTGTGAGGACTTTGAGATACGGCCTTCAATAATTCTACAGGAAAACACACTAGCAGTCCTGAACAAAAAAAAAGTAGAATGGAAGGCCATGTACTGTAATCATGTAACCATGATTCTGTTGTGAATAAGTATAATAGGCTACAAATCACAATATGACAATTTTTCTATTTGTACTCAACAAGGAAATGAGCAAATAGGAATACAGTACTCCACTTCTTCCGAAGGAAACGTTTTATGGTTCTTATATTTGTCCATGCATGACAAGTGCTCTTAATGGTACTCTTGTATTATTTGGAGTAACAAACTGAAGAGGGTTTAAACTGTCTGTCCAGCTGAAACAACACAAAAACGTAGCATCATTCCCCTCTAACTGCAATCTTTGGGTATGTGACAGAGTTGTTTGTACCAACATAGGACTGAAAAAGGCTACATTTTACAGTGATATCATCCTGCTTTCGTTATCCTTTTTAGGGCTGCTGGGAGATGCTCATCCCTCATATATTCCTCTCTAATTATAGTGTTAACCTATATTCTAGTTCTAGTTTGACTTAATTAAACTAAATAAAGACATGTTTCTGAGGTTATGTGCCTCGTGTTCAGTCAAATATAACCGTCTCCTTTGTGAAGCTAACGTTAAACTTCAATGGTCCATTGGTTTTCATGGAAAAAGGCTGCAGGGCCGTCTCAGTGGCTGTACATGATACTTAATAAATGTGTTACGACTCTCACAGATGTGCTCTTATATAGTAAACGTTAAAAGGACAATAGTCAATGAGAAAGTTGTAAAAAACTATAGAGGTCTCTATAAAACGGCAGTTTGCCACATAAGAGTAGCATGATGGTTGTTTACCATGATCCAAGATGTATAAGGTAGGATGTTTAAATGTATTTAAATAAGTTTGACATCTCATCCAACTTCCTGTTTTTAAACAGCCTTCCTAAACACATTTCCACAAATAGGGACCCCAAATAGTAGACCACAACCGTACACGATTTTACACACTTATTATTCAGTTATAAATCTTGCTTGAGTTACACAGTGACTGCACAGTAAAACAAATCGGAGAATATGTAGTTCTGAAAATGAGAAATGTACGTCTGGACTTGAAGGGTCTTTGTAGTTTAAGGGGTTAACGAACAAAGCCAACAACAAGGTCAGGCTGAGCATGTAGTTTTTCTAATCATGTGTTTAACTATTGACACGGTGTTAAGAGCTGGACTGAAGAATCCATATTATTGCTTTACATAGCTTTATAAATGTAATCCTGCAAAACTATTCGATCGCTATTCTGGAGTTTTTGTAGCCTATTGGAGATTTTAGGCAATTATTAGATAATTGTCCAGCTGTATCACTAAAAAAAATAGATATACAGACTATAATAAAAATAGTTGCAAACTTATTTTTTCTGCAATGCTAAATATTATACCCTCAGTTTATGGTTTTTTTCACACTAACTGGTCCTCAGTGGTGGAATGAACTTCCAACCTCAATCAGGACTGCAGACTCACTCACCATCTTCAAGAAACAGCTAAAGACCCACCTCTTCCGTCAACACCTAACCATCTCATAAAAAAAAAAAATGCACTTGCACCTCTACTCTGCGCACGTTGCTTCTTCTAGTACTCAATTAATAGATCTTGTATAGTAGCACTACTTGTATTGTTCCCTGCTTGATATCACTTTGCTTGTATCTCTCATTTGTAAGTCGCTTTGGATAAAAGCGTCTGCTAAGTGAATAAATGTAATGTAAATGTTTGAGTTTCTGCACATAATCCAAGAGAACGTCACAACACAGCTGCATAAAGGAGCCAAATGGCAAGCAAAATGCAGACAAATTATATTTATCTCTCAAGAAAGCAGGTTGTGTGTCTTTTTAAGGAGGCCAGAAGGAAGTAAAGAGAGGGAAGAAAATGAAAAAAAAGGAGAGTGATAGAATACAAAAGTGAAAGGGAGAGAGACATGCCTTCTGGCAGAGAACGAGGGGCCACAGCTGTGTTTGGTGTGGTATTTTTAAACGCATCAATGCAGCTCCAATCCCTGAGCCTCGCCTGATCTATTTATAGCCAGGGCTGGCCATTGTTCTATTTCTGTCACCTGTAGGCCATGCCACTGTTGATTCACATGCAAATGAACCTCCTCCTTTACACAGTAAGCTGCTCTAAACCAGACAGAGCATTAGAGAGGGAAGAGAGGAGAAAGAGCAATGAAAATCAGAACACAGCTTTGACTGCTTGACACACAACTCCACAGATGCAGTGAAGGCTGTTCAGCCATTTTGCAGGGTAAAGCTGACAAAAGGGACAGGGGAAGACTTAAAGCACCAAAAAAGTAAACGGATAAACCCTTTTCTGAGGAGCTCCAGCAGGAGATGGTGTAGCCCCCCTGCTGATTCCCTGACGTGTGGAGGAGAAGTGAAAGGGAGCGAAGAAGATAGCAGGGGAGGAACTGTTCGTGTTACCGAGGGAGGAGTTGTCTTTCTCGCGTAGTGTCACCAGTGAGGAGGAGGCAGAAGCGAGTGCTTGTGGTCTCCTGAGAGAGAGTGAGAAAGAGATAGAGAGAGAGATCGAGAGAGAGAGAGAGAGAGGACAAGGAAGGGCTGCTAGTGTGACAGGAAGAATAGAGCAGGCAATGTGCCGCTGACTGGAGTATGCTACAGACCATTTACGAGGGTGACTCCTACTTCTCCAGCGACAGCTTTGGCAAACTCCGGATGCCTCAGGAACCCCACGACAGTGACATGCACAACGTTAACAACTCAGGTGACCCTTGATTCTCTTTTTCTCTCTCTCTCTCTCTCTCGCTCTCTCTCTCTCTTGCTCTCTGAAAGGCACACACACTCTCCACTTCTACACTTCCTGTTAGTGGAGCTTTTTAAACTTGTCAACAACAGCAGGGCAGTCTGACTAGCTGCTGGATTAACAGGTACTGCCCCTATCATGTTCTTAATGACATGTGCACTGTGTGTCTGTGTTGCTTGTGGAGCTGTCCTGAGTCTGACTTATATCTGGAAACAGGCTCTCTATTTAAGATCGAACCCTGGTTTGTTATAAAAGGAATAATTGATGCATGCAGAGTTGTCTGGTAATAGGACTGAACGACATGCAGGGTGGTAAACAGTGAGTTGTGTTAAGAACTACAGCTTGTACAGGAGCACTGAAGCAGAGACAGGAAACAGGTTGACAGAAATACAGCTGACATCATGGCATGGAATTTTTCATCGCTTTGTTGACGCTAAACATCATTTATTTCTCTAATGTTGTTGTCTATGGTTTGTTGTTAGTTCACGTACAGATGTTGGCTCAAACCTATTACTATTTCGAGGGCTGCTAGAGTGTTCTGGGAAATTCACAATCTAACCCTGCATTATCCATCCATCCATCCATCCATTTTCTATTCTATACCGCTTATCCTACAGGGTCGCGGGGAACCTGGAGCCTATCCCAGGGAGCTTGGGGTACAAGGCAGAGTACACCCTACCCTGGACGGGGTGCCAATTCATCATGGGGAACAATCACATATCACACTCATTCACATTCACAAACCCATTCACACACTACGGACACTTTGGATACGCCAATCAGCCTACCATGCTTGTCTTTGGACTGGGGGAGGAAGCCGGAAACCCCCGCAGCACGGGGAAAACGTCCAAACTCCCCACACACAGGGCAGCAGCCCTGGAGGTCTGAGGTGTGAGATGAACGTGCTAACCACTAAGCCACAGTGAGCCCTCCACATGTATTATAATTATTTATTGCTTTTTTTTTTTTTAAATTCAGGTTAAAGTTCAAGTTCAGGTGCAACTTCAAGGCAGCCTGAGTCATTTCAGAGCAGTGTCTGGAGCTTAGAACATCTCACATATAACTTTGTTTATGTTGCACAACACATTAGACATTTCTGTTAATGCAAGTCATATAAACTGTGCAAATATATGTTTTCAATAAATTTTCAAGACAGAAGATGTCATCCTTAATGAGACTCAAAGAAACCTGTTGTGGAACTGAACTAATTGATTTGGGGCAGAAAGTCTCGACTCTAGCCGGAGGACAATACTCCTTCAGGTAGCCTAATTCAGTATTAGCTTAGGATAAGTAAAAACTTTAAGGAAACATATATATAGTTATATATAGTTAGTTATACATGTATGCTGATATGATATGATATGTGTATGCTGTATGTGTACTGTATGTGGTGTGACAGGCTCTTGCATGCAGCAGGCTGTTTCTTAGTCTGTGGGTCAGCTATTCTTAGCCATGTTATTTTCAACTTCTGGCATTAGGGTGCTAAGATTAGGCCCCACTTCAATCTGTTATCATTCCATCTCAAACCACGCCTAATATAACCGTGCACTGGAACATATATTAATAGTGTGTTTTTGTCTTGTCATTTTGCTCTCATATGGAATGTAGATGTGTTGCTATCAAGAAAGGTACTTGCATTTATTTCCTTGTGTCCTTCAATCTTGTGCTTTTTGCTTGAGAATGACATGAGAATCTGAATTTTGCTAGGAGTGTCCTCCTAGCAATCTAGCGGTCTATCCACTCAATATTGTTAGTACTAATTATGCGGTCATCCTGAAAACAACAGTCTGGTCTCTGCAGGAGGTAAAATTACAAAGAAACTCAGTGGTCACATGTAAAAAGAAATAAAAAAAAAAAAAACAAAAAAAGCCTTTTTGAACCTTCTAGAGCAGTAAATTGGAAATTTTTTTCAATAATATTCAGTTGGGATGCAGTACTGTGTTGGATCACTGTGTTGGATCACTCTTTATTTTGAACCCATGTCTCCCACTCAGCTTATGTGACTCTCATACTGTTGCATGAGGAGCAAAAGCACTCTAATTAATATTCTAATGAAATCACTCTCTATAAGTTGAAGACACTCAGCTGCATCAAAGAGAAGAAAATAAAAACATGGCTCTGACAGCCCTCCATTATAGTCGCAGGATAATTACTAATGAAGCTTATTATACTTATGACTTCCTGTAATTTGATGCTGGGCATGAGTGCGTTGTCAGAAAAAAAAAGAAAAGCAAGCAAGGCCTCTTAATTTATCACAACAATGTCCTCTCTAAAGGCTGTTTTTGTTTTGGTTAAATTACATTCTGTTCTTCCCAGACCACTGATAATGACATCACTTTCATCTTGAAGTACCTGTGAGCTTTTTGAGATGACAGGACCGTTCTGTTTCACTCCCCTTTCTCCAGGCTTCACTTTAGATGTATGGCACTGGATGTTCTTTGACACATGACATTCACACATCATTGTTGATAGATTGGTGATACAGTACCTGCACATTGCCTTCTGGTGTCAGTGACAGCTTAACTGGTGTGACTTTTGTGCTTTCTTTTGAATTACCAAACTTCATAATTATCCTAGGACTATACTGGGAAGCTTTTTAAAGATAGTAAAGACAAGAATCTTGATTCATTCTAAATCTGACATCATAGCTGTATCTTGGTATTAATAATTGATCAGGGTTTCACTAATAGGTTATATATCTTTAGTGCTTACAGTATATCCTAGCAAAAAAAAAAACCTAATCGCTTGTGTGGCTTTATCCTTACTTTTTCACTTTAAACTTATAAAGACTGAGGTCCAAAATTTGGCAATTATTTCCCACATTAAAGCTCACATTTTGTGCCTTTCCCCTATTATGCTATATATAGACCCCAGAACAGCTCATTGGAGGTACATAATCTATACTACACAAGCCTCTGATGAAAGTGTAGTGGTGATGCTGTAGTTTTAACCTGCTTGCACCACAGCATATTGCCATCTTTAATAAGTGTTCCAGCATCCATCTCAGACAGGCAGGAAAAATACCATTCAGCCCTGTGTGTATTTTATATGAGGGAAACATGACACTTAAATGAGGCGTAGATCTCTAGATTTAGACTGCATTTTGATTAGGTATGGGACTGTGAGCTGTTTTTAAAGATGTGTGCTTTGTCTGTTTTGGAGGGTTTAATCATACTGGATGATGGGAAAAGAAACCCCAAAAAAGCACCACTTGACCTAATGGAAACTACTGAGTGATTTGCTACTGAGCAATCTTTTCCACATGCACTATTAGGACAATTAAGGACAAATCTAGAAATCTTGAAGATTATTTTGTTGTCTCTTGGGGTGAACTCATAAATATCCTACAGCAGAACCGAGTTTTAGTGAGGAGTCCAAGTAAAATCCTTTAATCCTTTAAGAAGTCGTAACTATTGAAAGAAAAAACCCCATTTTTTTTGTGAGATGGTGTCAAAGTGTTTCCCACATAATATAAAATTGAATAATCATATTTGCATTTACCATTTGGCATTCTAGCATTGACATTTTATTTGCACACAGTCTTGGGCCCTTATGAATAGCTTTATTTAAACAAAAAATAAATCACTGGCAAATTAAAAACAGTTCCTTGAACTGCATGAATATATTTAACATGATGCAATAACGGTGTAAAAAAGATAAATACCACTTACCTGACATGCTTTTGGACCGTCTAATACAGCATTTAAAATGACATTACTATTAGAAACATTAAAAATTCTAAGCTGCACTGAATCTGTGACGAAACGGATTTGAAAATGCGGCACATTTCATGGCCTTCAGCCTTCCCGTCAACCCATCAGGACAGAGCCATAGAACATGATCTAAAACATGGTGGCTGAGAGAACACACACATTTCTCTGCACTATATGATCAAAATGAATTACAAATGCATTAGACTTTCGTTATGGTCTGTTTCAGACTTGCATTCCCTCAGCGTACACAAACAGGTGAGCGTCACATTTATGTACAATTGAAAAGACTTGGAAGTGCGTATGTTAATCTCTCAAAACAAATTAGCATGCTCTCGTTTAACAGTGTGTGGGAGGCTTAATAACGTGTGTCTGGATTTACCAGCACCCCAAGCCTTTATCAGTGTCCTCAACAGTAATTTGAGACAGATCAGCGTGCAACTAAAGCCCTGACCAGTGACTCATGGTTACAGTAGTCACCGTACCCTTCCTAGCAGCCACTGGGGAGAAGTAGGGTTTGGCACGATGTGGGATGCATGCTAGTCTTTGGTGCCAAAGACAAATTGTAAGCTTTCTTTCATAAATCTATTGTTTACCAGCTGACAGTGCTACCTCGGTGTGACCCTTTTTAGTCAACCAAGCATCTGAAGTAGCGAGTAGTAAAAATCAATCAATACAGACAAACTAATAGTAACTCAGAAGGTTACATTACACTCACACATTGGGTTGGAAGGAAGAAATTGGCTGCCTAATGCATTACATAAATTCAGCAGGGGACTCTTATTTTTGCATGAGTTAAAATAGCTAGGTGGCCTCACAAGTGTGATAGTCTTTCACATTATCTATTTTAAGAGTGTGCTCAGAAAAGCAGTTATATTTAACCTACTTGCTGCTAATTCTGTTTTTCCAGCAGCAATTTGCAATACATCAACAGCTCTTCTTAGATTTGTTTCATATGCAATCATCACCTTAATGGCTTAAGGCCAGAAATTAATGTGTGTGTGTGTGTGTGTGTGTGTGTGTGTGTGTGTACTGCTGAAAAAAGATAAACATACGTCACCTTCTGAGGGTGTCAAAACCAGGCGACATAAAAAGCACTGCTGTAATAGAGGAGATACTGTCATAGGCCCATGTTTATCTTTATATTTTAAAACGAGAACCCCTAATCAGATTAACTTTTTCAAGGTCTTGAATATGGAAAGTGTAGTGTAGGGCGGCTGTGGCTCAGTCGGTAGAGCGGTGTGTACACTAATCCACTAATCGTAGGGTTGGTGGTTCGAATCCCGGCCCGGGTGATCCCATGCCGAAATGTCCTTGGGCAAGACACTGAACCCTAAGTTGCCCCCGATGGCAAGCTAGCACCTTGCATGGCAGCTCTGTTACCATTGGTGTGTGAGTGTGCTCTCATTTGTAAGTCGCTTTGGATAAAAGCGTCTGCTAAATGAATAAATGTAAATGTAAGTGTAGTGGGAATACAACAGTAGTTTGGGGCACTATGGAGTTTAGAGTCTTTCTCAAGGGCACAAAAACAGCTAAATTTAAACCTGTGTTCCTAATGTTCTGGCTGGGATTTGAATATGTAGAACCATAATCCACTGAGCTTTAGCGGATCCCTGTGACTGACCGTGGATATGTCTTGTGCACAACATTGTGCTGGATTGTATACATTGTAATGGATTCCGGTCATTACCGTATTCTACATGCTTGGTGTTCTCATAGCACACCTAAATTCTTGTTTTTGTCTTCTTTTAAAAGCAGACATCAGTAGCTCGTTCTATTTTAAAAGGATGTCCTCATCAGCATGATATTTGAACTGGTTTCCAGACATAATGTAGATGCCAGACTTCAACATCATGCTCATTTGTTCTGTAATGCCACAGTCTGGGTAGGGTAAGAGGCAGAGGGCTTGCGGTAATGAGTTTGAGAAAAAAACAAAAACAACCATCTATAAATTACTGCCACTAGTTAAGCAGGAAGAAGTACAGGTATGCCTAAATCAAGGTGCATCTCTTTTTAATGACAGCCGCAAGAGTGGAGGGAGGTGCAGGGAGATGGGAGATAAATGAGATATTACAGCTGCACGCAACAGGAAACAGCAGGTAACTGCAGCTATTTTTAGCTGCGCAGGGGCAGTGAGCCAGATGCCTGTGACTCAGAGCTGCTGCTCATTGGCTAGCTACAGGAAGGATGAAAAGACACAGCAGGGCCATGCTACTAAAGAGCCTGTTTAAAAGTGCTGTCACAGACCAGCCACAAGCATTCCTCTATCATACCTACAGGCCCAGAGCACTGTTTCCTTCTGAACGAAACACCTTTTAAAGGCTTGAGACCCAAAACAAGCACAAAGCCTGTGTGTGCATTTGGCAGTTAGAGTATGAAGTGTGTGTGTGTGTGTGTGTGTGTGTGTGTGTGTGTGTGTGTGTGAGGGGGTGGGGGGTTGGATGCACCACTTTTATTGATTGTATGTGATTGTGTTCTGAGTCTTATCAATATAACACAGCTCTCCAGGAGGACACAGCGCACAGTGCTGCTCAATATCTTCTGGAAGAGTAGTCATTGTTATGTTGTCCATGTTGCCATAGCAGCCTGGTTTAGGGTGGTGGATAGGGTGTGTGGGTTTGTCATAGCCCTAGATTGCAGCACTTGCTTTTATGTTGCTATTTATACCTGACTCGTCAGTACCGCATGCAGACATTTTTGACTGCGGCATTCTGAACAACAAAACAGGGTGCTGAAATAGTTTGCCAATAATGAGTTTGCTGCTTGCGTCACTGCAAGCGCCTCACCTTAACACCTTGCATGGAAAAACTGGAGAGTCTCAAATAGTCTGGCATATACATAGGTTACTGTAGAATCTCAATTTTTCAGTGACGACAGCAGATGACAATGTTTGTGTCTGTCTTGTGTGTGTGTCTTTTAATAGCCATGCTGGACGTTGCACATTTGAAATACTGCAGATGTCTGATGTATGTTTGTTATTCCAGAGCATTTAAAAGATGTGCGATTTGAGATGGTCCGGGAATGTTTTTCAGACCTAAGTGTTTTGTACACTTCGTTGAATACATCATTGCACTGTGCTTATTGATTCTTTGCATTAAAAGCGATTAACTCTAACAGTTTCCCCAAAGGTTATATTGTTTCAGTTGTGCATCTCAAAATGTTATCAATGAGTCACTCTTGCGTGATGTAAGAGCGCAGATGTGGATATAAAAAGGAACATTTACTGGCATGAAGACCTGTTGATCTGTATATTTGCATACGAGCGTGTTTAGATGCCAACTTAAAATTTGTTTGTGAAATTTCCATCTGTGGGTTGACGCACTATAGGTAACTATGAAAAAAACAGCTAGACATTATTTGTATTCTTCTATCTTGCACACACCCTTGTCCAAGTTTGCTATGCAGTCAGGGTTTTGTTTGCTCTAAGGCACTTTTTGTAAGACCCATATCTCAGTAATTGCTTATTCCCCCGCAGAGGAGGCGCGCAGCCGCAGTTGGTTATGATGCTTGTTTGCCTCATCCTTTCTGAGTGTGTCATCCAGGCTTGCTATTGATTTCCACTGCCTTGCCAACTATTTATAGAGCTTCATGGACCTGAGGGATGCCCTCTTGCTTTGTATCCAGCTTATTATTTGTAATGAGCCACAGGTTGAAGAATATAGGCGCAATCTTTCCGTAATGGTGAACGCTTGGGGGAGGGAATATGGCTGGGGAATAAGGGCAAGGCACACACACAAACAGGCCATCCAACTGACAAACGAGGTTATAACATTACGCTTTGTGCCGTAGCCAAATGGGGTCAGCAGGATTGCTGATGCTTGAAGACAGCTTGAGCTGTACATCTTTTGGCTCACAGTATGGAACTGGCACTGTACCGGCTTCCCATTACAAAAAAAACAAACAAACGGATTTATGCATGTCTATTCCACTCTCTCTTCTTTACAAATGTAGGATGCATGTTGATGTACGTAACTGCAATATTCAGATAACTGTCTTCCAACTGTCCTCATCTCTGCTGTGCTATATTCACAGTGGACGTTAAGCCTGAAGTACCACTGGCTCTGGAGCCTGCGTCTCCACTAGATCTGCGGACAGACATGAGGATGCCGGCCCTGGGCTCGGACCACAATGTGTGGGAGCGGCAGCTGCAGCAAGAGCTGCTCCTCATTCAGAAGCAGCAGCAGATCCAGAAACAGCTCCTCATAAATGAGTTCCAGAAGCAGCACGAGAACTTGATTCGCCAGCACCAGGTCCAGCTGCAGGAGCACCTCAAGGTGAGGACATGACCCTGACATTGCTGATGTTGACCTGTCCAGCCAAAAAATATGCCACATGTGGCTTATAACATAATATTTTTTCTGGCTGTAAATACTTTTGGATACACTGAAACCCTGTAGAAATTAGGTGTGTAATTTATAAGTGGTGTATTTCTCAGCTGCAGCAGGAGCTGCAAGTGATGAAGCAGCGGCAGGAGCAGCTGGAGAAGGAAAGGAAGTTGGAGCAGCAAAACCAGGAAAGGGAACTGGAGAGGCATCGGCGCCAGCAGCAGGTCCTAATCCTCAGGAGCAAAGAGCGGGCACGAGAGAGTAAGAGTTCAACTCAGTCTCATTACTCTACACTAGCATGTCAGTTAGGACTGAACAGGATAAGGCTCTTTTTTTCTCGAACTCAGTCAACACCAAAGCCTAGGGCGGCTGTGGCTCAGTCGGTAGAGCGGGTTGTCCACTAATCCACTAATCGTAGGGTTGGCGGTTCGAATCCCGGCCCGGGTGATCCCATGCCGAAGTGTCCTTGGGCAAGACACTGAACCCTAAGTTGCCCCCAATGGCAAGCTAGCACCTTGCATGCAGCTCTGCTACCATTGGTGTGTGAATGTGCTCTCATTAGTAAGTCGCTTGTAAATGTAAAAATGATATTTCTGTAAAGCTGCTTTGAGACAATGTACCATTGTAAAAAGCGCTATACAAATTGATAAATTATAAATTATTATTATTAATCACCTCTCTATTGGTGCGCTATCTTCATTGTCCAGTAGGGGGAGATGTTTATTCATTTGTTTAATGAGAGTTTTACGACAGCAGGACAAATTTGAGATCTGATTGCTTGTACAGACATAGCATTGTGTATATATGTATGTATATGTATATTTATGCATAAGTATACTGTAGCTAAATAGTCCAAATAAATTAAATAATTAGCACTAAGTGATGGCAATTTCTCCCCTTGTGATAAAAATGGGTGTACTAAATCAGTTCATGTCAGTGTATGAGCCATACCATGAGTGCTATCCTTTATTTTGACAGGTGCAGTGGCCAGCACAGAAGTTAAGCAGAAACTACAGGAGTTTTTGTTGAGCAAATCCACAAAGGACACAGCATCTAATGGATCCTGTCATACATTCACACAGAACTCCAAACTGTGGTTCACGTAAGTAAAGAAAACCTGACTAATATCCAGGTTAATACTATGATTTCATTGTGGCCTATTAATTTATGTACTATTGATATCTTTATTATTAATTTTATACCCATGGAAAATTGTATGACAATTGTATCTGTCATGATGATTAAATATAAATAATGATAAATAATGTTACACATAGACTACAGAAAAGAATATAGAGATGTTGAGTCATGATAATATTAAGGGATAAATAGTCTTAACACCCATGTGAAATTTGGCACAGTGGGACATTAGAGTGATTTATGGTTGTAAGGTTAGTTAAGCAGTTCAGTTTGTGTCTCCTTTCTGTTCAGTGCCTCCCATCACACCTCTCTGGAGCAGAGTTCACCTCCTCTGGGAGGAGTGTCACCATCATGCAAGTTCCCTTTGCCCTCCCTACCGGACTACAGCGATGATTTCCCTCTGAGGAAGACTGGTAGGGCCAAACAATGTTTGAAATGTGCAAAATGTGTCATTTTGATTAAGCCGGTCAAAATTAGACAGGCTTAGTTGATATAGGATTACATTTAGTATTTAGATTTATTCCTTTAGCAAATGCTTTTATCCAAAGCACTAGCCCAAGTTGCCACAGCGAAATATTTTCAGCTTAAGAATGTTAGTATGTATTACTTACTTAATGCACCAGTGAGTACATATTTTC
>JAFFST010054764.1:43339-63707 GCA_022414735.1 Noturus placidus | reverse complement strand
AAATTGCAGTCCAGTTCAATTCTAAACTCTGTGCATTGAACTGACATCAATGCTGAGTCTTCAGTCATTGTAGAGAGGATTTTTTTTACTAGATATTTTCCCTTGGAACCCAGTAGAAGTGACACAGAGGTCTGCACGTACATTACTTTAGTAATTAAATATATCCAAGTTCAGTTTTCCTGCTTATGGCCCATAAGCAGTAACATCACATAATTGCTTCACAGTAAGAACAAAGGCATTTAATTTCTCCTGAGGTATGAAAGACTTTGGTTATTTCGAAAATCCCCGACTTTTCACAGAAATCAGCTCAGGTTTGTTGACCCAGCCTTGGAGTAAACCTCATGGGAAGTCAGCATTAACATGACTTATGGCTCCCTCTTGGTTTTGGTCAGTCGTAAGCTCTTGCCAAGACGAACAGTTCATAGCCGTGCCATGAGGTCAGCGAACTGACATTACATTCCTTTACCCTCGTGTCCATTTGAATTATGATGGTAAACAATTATACCGGTTAAATTACTTTTCCACATGGACTAGTATGCTTTACACAATTTAGAGATCAGGCAATGGAGGTATAATCCAGAGTTGCACAGGTTATTGAAACTAATCTGTCATTATGTCATATACACAAAAAGAAAAAGGATGTTTATTGTGTTCAGTATGTTTATCCATTCAATATTCATATGTTAGCATTCAATATGTTTATCCTGCTTTCAGAAAAACCTGCCAAGATGTTGGGGTTTTTTGGGGTTTGGAGCCAATGCTAGAATATGAGAATCTGTGTAGCTCTTGGGTTTGAATTCATAATACAGTGTAATTCAGTTTTGAAAGCTTTTAACCACAATTTATATCCTTCTGGGTTAAACTGAACAGACTGAATTGAATTTCAGAATCTGTTTCAGACAAATGTGACTGCGGTTCAGTATGTACCAGTGCACAGTCCTACCCTTTAGATATACCACAGTTCCTTTAGTGAATAATAATGTTATTCATCACACATCACAATGTACATACATCACCTTTACTGGGTAAAGGCAAAGTCATTTCTGTGCCTCAACTGAAATCTCTTCCTGTATATCTCACGTATATCTGAATTTAGGAAATGTTAAGGACATCAAAACAAGGTTACAACTGGTTTTCTGTCTACGTCTCAGAAATACAGCTATGCATAAATGATTGCACCTCTAAACAAAAAGGAGAATGTATCTCTATTTTACCATTTATTTTTCCATCTCTTAGTTGAAAAATATTAAAATGTATTAAGGTATTCCAAAGAAGCCATATCTTAACATATAGTACACTCACAAGTCTTTTTAGAAATAATGCTAATGTGAAACGAAAAGGACTGTATTTGACTTTCTGGATTACATTTTACTCTTCTTTATTTGTGAAGGGTTCTAGTACTTTCCTGTCAGTTAACCTAATTTACTCAATTTTTATAGTACACTGGGTTATATTATTAGTCTCTTTTTCCTTTCTGTGGGGCAAAAATCAACAAACAAACAAATTCACATCACGCTAATGTTAAACAACATTAATATATAGATGTCATTGATTCACTTGTTCTATTAATTGATGAAAGGAAAGAAGGTTGCCAGCATGTGTACTACTTTTCATCTACTTCCTGGACTACAATAATGCTGTTGTGCACAGGAATAGCCTGGTTTAGTGAAAAGAGAAGAAATACCCTCTCTAATCTTGACCCAGTTACCAAACATGTGGAGCAGGTGCAGCTGAGGTGAGAAGGATTTGGCTTTGTACATCTGAAACAGTGTATATTTCCAGAGCTTTGCACTAGACTATTCCCTGTTGTGTTGCTATTGTATTCCTCGGTGGATGCAGAGGGACACAATGTGTGCTTTGCTAACTGGAAAAACTTCGAGTAACAGAGTGGCATTGGTGGAGTAATATGGCTCATAAAAGTACAGCTGTTGCATCAGAGGGTTTATATCCCCTGAGTGAGGACGGGTTTGTTTTCTTTGCCTAATATGCAGATAGGATTAGAAACAGGAGGATGAAGAAAGTGAAGCAGGAGATGCAGTTCCAGCAGGAGAATGAGTGTGCAAAGGATAATGTCCTCAAACCCACACAATATGTATAAGGTAAATAATACGTATAATAAAAAATAGAGCAATATTTTCTCTAAAATCAGGTTCCTGTTGTAAGAATCTGCCCACCTGACAGCATGTACTCAAACTTTAACCACAAACCAGCACACTTTGAAAAGGGAACTTGCATGTTGAGTGGAGATAATATAATAAATTTGGCACTCTGTGTGTACAGCGTACCCTCAGGCAGTGCTTTCAAATGCAATAATGTGATTGATTTATGGGCCTGTTAAACTCCAGCCTCATACATATATTCCTGTTTGGCTTGGCCTTTGGCTCCAGGCGATGTGTCAGCTCTGGAAAAAGTCACACAGGTGTTGTGTCTGTCACTGCGACTGAGTGAAGCATTTTCCTCTTGCATCACAGTCCTGGCCTCCTGCTGTGACCGCAACAACTAAGCCTCCATCTCTGCGGTGATGGGATGCTGTTCCCGTGGTGATGGCTTGTGATGTTAGGTAAAAATAGACAGCAATAAGAGCAGCGTGGGGTGGGAGGAGGATAGGCAAATGCTCCCTGCGGATCACTTCAGGCTCAGGATTTACATCCCATTACTGCCCTACTGGATGGCACAGCCTGCTGATGCTGGTGCTACAGCTTATGATGAGAGCTGTCTAGCATTGCAGTTCGAGCAGAAGCCATATCTACATATGTCTGTTCTTGTTAAAAAATAATGCAGACTGGCAGTGTTTTTTCTTTTACCTATAGGTAACTTGACACATTGAAATGATAAGGACACACACACACACACACACACACACACACACACACACACACACATACACACATTTTTGTCTTAAATCTATATGCCACTGAATACATTTTTAGAATTTCTACACTAAATTAGTGTCTCAGTATCATAAAAGCACAGATCTTAAACTACAGATATAATCATGCCTATCAAATGGGAAAAAGGGATTCTTTTTAAATAGATCTGTTTAGTGCTTATTAGTGTTTATAACAATAATAATGATTTTAAAAAATTGTCATTATCATCATCTTTAGTCATATAGTATCTTGCATATAAAAAGCATGTCAAAGTACTTTAAAAAGACAATAATACAAAACAGTAAAAGAATAAATTGCAAAAGATAGCATTTAATACATGAAACAATCAAGGAGAACATTAGAACATGAAAAGATATATGATTCATACATATCTAATTAAAACTAAAGGAAATTAAAAATAGAGAATGGGAGAGGGGGGAGTGACTTCTGACAGGCTGAAATAAAAACAAAACGAATCTCAGGCTCCGAGACCCTTGCACAAACCTTTGCGATCATAAATCAATGAAAAACACTTTCAATGATTAAAAATGGGAGTAAATTTAATATGTTTACAGCATCTGGAAGACACCATTACCCAGAGCGACTTATAATTATCTCTGAGTAGTTGAAGGTTAAGGATCTTGCTCAAGGGTCCAGCAGTGGCAGCTTGGTGGTGCTGGGATTTGAACGCATGACCTTCCAATCAGAAGTCCAACATCTTAACCACTGAGTTACCAATTCCCCCAGTACAAGTATGGCAACAGGTGTCCAGACTAATCTGGACTTATTGAGCACCCTATCTTTCAAAATGTTAAAAAGGACTAATAGACGGATTTGTCTACAGCAAAAAGTGCACATTTGGCTGTGTGTTGTTGCTGCTGACTGTACTCGGGGAGTTCACTGCTCTGTAACACTACAGTACATGTGGGTGAGAATGACTTTCCTCTGACTCATGCCTTACTGCTCCCCAGCCTTATGACACAGTTCTTTGGAGAAGCTTACTTACTATACAGCAACATATTACTCATTCCGCATTACTCATATAATCTCACGCACAGGACAGTTATGAAAAACGACTCTTTTTTCCAGAACTTGGTTACATAAACCTCATGTTAGGTGAATGTGGTGTGAATAAATATATATGTACATCTTGAGACGTAAGAATACTGCCTTTGTTTTTGTTTTACATTAAGTGCTACTACTGTATTGGGCTTTGGTCAAGTCAGGGAGCAGACCTTTCCACTTTATGTTGCTCTATCTAATTTACTCCAGATGATTGGACATAAGTTACAAACCTGTCGCATTTAATCTCCCAGAGCAGCCTGTGAGAAATGCCTGTGCTGTGAGGTTTCTTACACCTTTTATGCAATTCACAGATTCTTTTCTCCTTACATTTTTGATCTACCTCATATCTTGTTTACAATAAGACACAGCTGCAAATACATAACAGATATTGCCCTCTTCTAGAAATAACACTGAAAAACATTATTAGAGAGAGAGAGAGAGAGAGAGAGAGAGAGAGATAGAGAGAGATAGAGAGAAAGAGAGAGAGAGAGCATGTTGCACTGAAGACAGTGGTGGCTTGGTGGTTGAGGCTCTGGGTTACTGATCGGAATCTCAGGGGTTTAAGCCCCAGCACTGCAACTGTTTGGCCCTTGAGCAAGGCCCTTAACCCTCTCTGCTCCAGGGGCACTGTATCATGGCTGACCCTGCACTCTGACCCCAACTTCCTAACATGCTGGCATATGAGAAGAAAATAATTTCACTGTAATGTATAATGTGATCAAAAAAAGACCCATTATTATCTACTTTTTTTTTTTAATTTAGAAAAGATTATGAAACAACGTACATGTAGTTAACGTGTACATGGTTGTGTTTTGTGTTTTCACAGCCTCAGAGCCAAATCTGAAGGTACGCTCTAGGTTGAAGCAGAAGGTTGCAGAGAGGAGGAGCAGCCCTCTTCTGATGAGAAAAGAAGGAACTGTCATGACACCTTTCAAAAAACGAGCCCTGGAACTAATGGGTAGGAGATACATCTCATTATTTAGCTACCAATTAGCTTGAGCACTAAGACTTTCTGGCTGGTTTGTCTTCAGTCCAGTAATCACAGCAGCACTCCAAGACTGCTGTTGAGCGATCTCATTATGTATCAGCTGCTTGGGCTAGTGATAGTTAAGACACCACTGGTTCTGTTGGTTTTTACGTGCCACATGTTTGTCATTGTGCTAATGACAATTGTTGTGAGTTAATATTAGCTATGCTGTTGTTCCTTCAAGCATCTGCCTGCAGAGTTATTAGCTATCACAATATTTGAGAAATATAAAGAATGACGAGTGAAATCTATTCAAGAAGCATCACTGATTTGCAATAGAGAATGAATATTGCTAAAAAAAAAATAAAGGCAGCATTAAATCCATAAACATTCGATTTACTACAAAAATAGCATTAAAACATGCCTATGTGCTATTAACATTTTTGTTTTTGTGTCTTCTTTTTCATCATCTATAGAGTCGACAGCCAGTAGCAGCTCCACTGGTTCAGGCCCCAGTTCTCCAAATAGAGCCTCAAGTTTTCCAGGGGCTGACAATGGACCATCACCTCTACCATCCACCATTCACTCTGAGGTACAGCCCCTTAAAATGTCATTACGTAAATGGTAAATGGTCTAAATATATCTAGTGCTTCTATCCAAAGCGCTTTACACTGTGTCTCATTCACCCATTCACACACACACTCAGACACCAATGGTAGCAGAGCTTTCATGCAAGGCGCTAACTTGCCATCAGGAGCAACTTGGTGTTTCGTATCTTGCCCAAGGACACTACGGTATGTGGAATTATGTGGGCTGGGAATCAAACCACCAACCCTATGCTTAGTGCACAACCCGCTCTACCACCTGAGCCACAGCCGCTCATTACATCATTATCTAATCATAATAAAAAAAGAACAAAGATAGGTCAAAAACGTTTCAGTTAGCTTTCGTAAAATGTCTTTGGTGTGAAATACAAGTTAACATTCAATATTAAGCATTCTGAAAATAAGAAAACTGAATTTCTACATACATCTCACAGTTTCTATATTACTCTTGTGCAGCTATCAAAACAGATTAGTCATTGCAGGCCTCTGTCACAGTTCAGTGAAAATGTTTCCCTACACAGGCAATAAAAAATCAGTTGACTTCCTCCTACAAGCCCATGCTCTAAAGCAGTGACCCTTTTACTGGCTCTGACACAGACTTCTATTTAGTTGCTGCTTACTATCCAGTAAAGGAGATACAATATCAGCTGATGGACCAAGTCCAAGGCAAAAAGATATAATATATATACAGTATATACACAGCATTCACAGTATATTACTCTCTCATTCTCTTACTTTAACCACTGCTGTGTGTTTGGACTGCCATTTGCCTGTAAGTATAAGCACGGAAGTGTTTTTGTTTGTTGAATTTCATCAGTTCTAGAAGATCCTCTGAGTCACTTCCTGATGGCTTCATGGCTCAGTGCTTTCAGATCCCACTGGACTATCTTCACAAAGCAGTGCGTTCTGGGGCGTGTGGCAGAAATGACAAGTCTCTGTGCAGCATCAGCTTAGCAGCTGTGTTATTCTTCAACAGTACTGTTTACACTCCCATGGACCTCCAGTACAACGGCTGCCTAGGAATGCCTATTACAACCTGGTCCAGGGAGGAGGAGGCGGGAGGTTGAGCTTAATTGATCTGCCAGCTGCTGGTAGCCAATGACATGCTAACAACACAAACACGTTGTGCAGCTATTGTATTGACATAGGCCGAGAGTTTGATGGATCAGACCAGTGGGTTGGGGGACTACCCGCAGACAACAGGCTAGGTGCAAAAGTGAGCCGTGTTTGTGATCTGTTACATTGGGTATCCCCTTTCAGAAGAAAATGCTCCCCTGGGTCATATAAAGGCCGGATATCCACATACAGGTCAGTGAATATGCAGGGGGATTGGAAGAATAAACAGGGCTGCTCCATGATCACATGCTGCTGGACTGTCCTGCTGTGTGCAGGAAGAATGACCCAGAGCCAATGGAGAACATTTCTCTAACATCAGACATGGTTCTTCCATACCTCAGAACTATCAATACATCATTCTGTCTTCAGAGTTGGATATTATAGGTACTGTCGTAAGTTTTCGGGTTTCATTTGGACTCATCCAGCACCAGTGAGGCAGGAACAAATCTGTCATTCGTCTTAGTACATTAAAGTTTATTTTGCTGCTGCTATTGCTATTTCCAATGGTCCATAGTGGGATTCCAAAATAGCTTGGTGTTTCCTTCAATCTCTGTCTTTCTTTCTGTCAGCGTTGGCCCTCACAGCCGAAGTTGCTTTGCTCTGATGGTTCAGTGTCCGTGTTGAGTCTCTACACATCACCGTCTCTGCCTAACATCACGCTGGGCCTCTCCGCTGCCTCCTCCCCCATCAGTGTGAGTTAAATCAGCACCATTAACCTTCTTTACATCCGTTCAACTGTTTCATTTTAGGGGATTCAAACAAACAGGCTTTTAGAAATGTGTAAATATTTCCATTTCCTTTTTGTCTACCTTTTATCCAATGACTATAGGACGATCCATGTGTATTAATACCATTTCCAAAAGTGTCAGTGCAACTAATCTTTCAACAACAACAACCAACAACAACAACAGCATCATCATCATCATCATCATCAACAACAACAACAATAATAATAATACATTTAGTGGCCTAAATGTATCACAGACATCTATTAGGTTTTCAAGGTAAAACAGCACCGTTGCGTTTTGATTTGTGCTGTAAACAGTTGCATCATACCTGTCATTTTACTACACGGACTTTTGCGTTTGTTTCCTTTTTTAACATTCGTCTACTGAGACACAGTTGAACAGTTCATTTCGACCCACATGCGATGTACATTTTTTCTACTCTGTGTCTGCTCGAGGATTATGAATGTAAGGTGAATGTTTAAGCTGATAAATGAAGGGAAATGTCATTTAGGGCCCCGCTCAACTGTGTATTGTGGTGCCTGTTGAAAGACTAGCCATCAGTGGCTGTCTAGATGATATGTGTAGCCTTAGGGTACTGACCCTTGACCTTGGGGGATTTTATAGGCCTTAGATAAATATTGTGCTTAAGTGTCTGGTGTCAGTTGCACTCCAGTCTTCCCCAGTCACCTCATCCATTACTCCTGTTTAAAGAGAGCAAGCCAGCATAATCAAGTGCAGCTCTAGATAATGTTCAGTCTTTAACCTCACTTTGCATGCCTGTGTGATCATTCCTGGGAAAAGTGTAAGGTTAAGTCCATCTAACCAAACAAATGAGAGAAGAGGGGTTTTCTGCATTGCACAGAAAAAAACAAGCACTTTATTCACTGCAAAAAAATATAAATTACTTACACTGTGCAGCAAGTAAGAACAGCGTTCTGCTGTGGTTACAATGTTCATTTTGGTTTAACCACGAATGTCAGAGGGGCTGTCTGATGTAATCTGTGTGTTTCCCCCTCAGGCTGGCGAGGGCAGTGGAGTGCTGCCTGTCAGGCAGGGTTTGCCCGCTCAGCTCCTGGGCCCTGTGCCTTTACCAGTCTGTATGGAGAGTAAAGTGAGCAGCAGCCACCAAGCACTCCTACAGCACCTCCTGCAAAAGGAGCAGCTCCGCCAACAGAATATCTTCTCCACTGGTGAGAACATCAGTGTGGCCCTGTCCATACTGTCAAGAACATTAACCCCTTAAACTCCCGGGACTGGTTGACAGGTCCAGACGTACCTTCCTTACTTTCATAACTTCATTCACTTTCCAACTAAATATTTCGTAGTATTTATTGCATATTACCGCAATATTATAGCATAATACCTCGATATTCTTTAAGTTAAACAGCTACACAATTAGCTGAGAATTAAAAAAACAAAACAATTATAAATCATAATGCATTTATGCAGCATAATTGACATAGACATACTGCGAGAACACGGTGTATATTGACACTGGTGGTGAAATTTTGACTTTGTGTATTATATATTTTGTCTCGTGAGCTGAAACGTTTCCCTTTTGCATGCGTCTCAACCAGAGGTAAAGTTATAGCAACATAGTAATTACATTTAAAGATTTCATTCTAGTCGCACCGAAAAATGCTGAAAAACTATTTTTTGATTTATGTTAATGTAATATAACGAGTAACACATATATAACCATGACATCTATATCTGTCATTTTACCCAGCTTTATTTACAGCCTAAAACCATTTTTGTAGCTATGTTTGTTAAACTGGCTCCTTATCTGAAAATGGGTATTCTTGAAAATGAATAGATATGAAGTAGAGATGTCAAAGTATGTCATAGGTAGAAGAACCCAACTTTGCTCAAAATCCACTTAAAAAAATAAATAAAAATCCAATGTATTGCTTCATCTGATGGGTTTTCACATACTGCGACACACGATCATTTACAAGAATGCATCGTTCTTCATTAACACAAAAACATGGTAAGACAGACTACCAGGGGTTAGTCATTGTGTTACTTGCATATAATGTATGTTATCATTTGAATTGATACGGCATCACAACAATAACAATGGTGTATGAAAAAGTATATTCCTATGAATTTCTGTGGCAGATTCAAATTGCTGGACAATTGGATGTGCATCATTAATATCAAGTTAGAACATAGATTTTGAGGATGATATTGAATTCAATAAGTGTCAGTTTCATCCTGTTGTAAATGATACTGTTTTTCCCAATTAGGCCAAAGTGCTGGGTCTGTGCACCCTCCCTCTCCTCTGGCCATGACGGAGCGTTCCTCAGGCAGCGTGCGGCCCAAATTGCCACGCCATCGGCCCCTGAACCGTACCCAATCTGCACCACTGCCCCAGAGCATATTAGCTCAGCTTGTTATCCAGCAGCAGCACCAACACTTCCTTGAGAAGCAGAAACAGTATCAGCAACAGGTCCACATAAATAAGGTACGGCCATGTCACTAAATATATGTATATGTAAATATTGCTTTTATTTCCAGCAAATTTCTTAACATGTGTAAATATTTGTATTAACATAAAAAAAATTCAACAACTGAGACTTAAACTGAACAGGTTTCACAGACATTTGCCAAACAGAAATGGAATAATGAGTCCCTGAATAAAACTCATCCTCATGGACTGAACCAGATTTGTCAGTTCTTGTTGTGAGATGTTACTCCACTCATCCACCAAGACATTTACAAGTTCACGATCACGTCTGGGGGGGACACATGGTTACTTGTAATTTTCCACTGCAAGGATGATCAGCTGTCTTTCCTGTCTCCCTGTAGCACTCTCTTCGGCATCTTACATTACAGATATTGTAGTTTATTGCTCTGGCCACATCTGCAGTCCTCATACCTCCCCGCAGCCAGTCTATGGCATGTTCACGCAGATGAGCAGAAACCCTAGACATCTTTCTTCTGGTGTTTTCAGAGTCAGTAGAAAGGTGTCTATAGTGTCCTAAGTTAATGTAACTGTGACCTTAATTGCCTACCGGTGGCTTATACACACACACACACACACACACACACACACATACACACACACATATACAGTATCTCACAAAAGTGAGTACATATATATTTGATTATATCTTTTCATGTGACAACACTGAAGAAATGACACTTTGCTACAATGTAAAGTAGTGAGTGTACAGCTTGTGTAACAGTGTAAATTTGCTGTCCCCTCAAAATAACTCAACACACAGACATTAATGTCTAAACCGCTGGCAACAAAAGTGAGTACACCCCTAAGTGAAAATGTCCAAATTGGGCCCAAAGTGTCAATATTTTGTGTGGGTACCATTATTTTCCAGCACTGCCTTAACCCTCTTGGGCATGGAGTTCACCAGAGCTTCACAGGTTGCCACTGGAGTCCTCTTCCACTCCTCCATGATGACATCACAGAGCTGGTGGATGTTAGAGACCTTGTGCTCTTCCACCTTCCATTTGAGGATGTCCCACAGATGCTCAATAGGGTTTAGGTCTGGAGACATGCTTGGCCAGTCCATCACCTTCACCCTCAGCTTCTCTAGGAAGGCAGTGGTCGTCTTGGAGGTGTGTTTGGAGTCGTTATCATGCTGGAATATTGCATACTGATCATGCTCTGCTTCAGTATGCCACAGTACGTGTTGGCATTCATGGTTCCCTCAATGAACTGTAGTTCCCCAGTGCCAGCAGCACTCATGCAGCCCCAGACCATGACACTCCCACCACCATGCTTGACTGTAGGCAAGACACACTTGTCTTTGTACTCCTCACCTGGTTGCCGCCACACACACTTGACACCATCTGAACCAAATAAGTTTATCTTGGTCTCATCAGACCACAGGACATGGTTCCAGTAATCCATGTCCTTAGTCTTCTTGTCTTCAGCAAAATGTTTGCGGGCTTTCTTGTGCATCATCTTTAGAAGAGGCTTCCTTCTGGGACGACAGCCATGCAGACCAATTTTATGCAGTGTGCGGCGTATGGTCTGAGCACTGACAGGCTGACACCCCACCCCTTCAACCTCTGCAGCAATGCTGGCAGCACTCATACGTCTATTTCCCAAAGACAACCTCTGGATACGATACTGAGCTCAGTGTCAGGGTCTTGGCAATCTTCTTATAGCCTAGGCCATCTTTATGTAGAGCAACAATTCTTTTTTTCAGATCCTCAGAGAGTTCTTTTCCATGAGGGGCCATGTTGAACTTCCAGTGACCAGTATGAGGGAGTGTGAGAGCGAGGACACCTAATTTAACACACCTGCTCCCCATTCACACCTGAGACCTTGTAATACTAACAAGTCACAGGACACCGGGGAGGGAAAATGACTAATTGGGCCCAATATGGACATTTTCACTTAGAGGTGTACTCACTTTTGTTGCCAGCAGTTTAGACATTAATGTCTGTGTGTTGAGTTATTTTGAGGGGAAGCAAATGTACACTGTTACACAAGCTGTACATTCACTACTTTACATTGTAGGAAAGTGTCATTTCTTCAGCATTGTCACATGAAAAGATATCATAAAATATTTACAAAAATGTGAGGGATGTACTCACTTTTGTGAGATACTGTATATATATATAAACTAGTCTCTTGGGTGGTACCATCAAAGGTACGTCTTTTGTATATAACTTTCCATTTAAAAAATTTAAGGTATGTAAATGGATCTTAAAGGCCATATATATTTAAAGCTGTAATCGAAAAGTAAACCACAGTAAACCACATGCAGCTTCCCAGATAAACTGTAAAATAAACTATTAAATTTAACTTTACAAGAGCTCTCTCATTGCTTAAATGCTAGTCTGTATCTGTTGTTAACATAGTTTAGGGGCATTTGTAGTGCTGACATGCAAACATACACCGTAACAGGCATTAGTTCAAGTAGAGAGAAGGGACTTTTGTTCCCTTGTGGAAATGTTTGTATTTCTGTGCACTAGCTGTGGTGACCCTGGCCATCCGCTTGAGAGCAATTATTCTGCTGAGCATGTGAGGCTTGCATACTGAATGGCTCCATTGTGAGGGGAGCCCATAGATTGATCTGCACTATTACTGCTGAAAGGGCGATCTGAAATTCAAGTGCAATTCTCAGAAACAAAGATCACGGAGCTTTTGTTTTGCTTTCTTGTTGTTTATTGTTATGACTTCAGTTGAAAGGATGAAATAAATAAGTTTAAAAAATCTGCTTTATCTTCTTTTTTATGCATTATCTGGTTTGCAAAATCTCTCTGTACTCTGGTTGTTGATAGTCGGACTGATTTATGCTGCATGCTGAAGTTAGAAAACAAATGTTTGCTCATAAACATAAGTTACCGGAACTCACACTGGTAAACTCTGATATATCTACTTATTTTATTTTTAAAGATGTCCAGGAAATAATAGAATTTGAAATCCAGGAAGTCCATATCTGAATGAATTCTATTTAAATATGAATACAAGATAAACTTAGAAACGTTCTGTAATTAGGATTTATCTTACCCTAATTCACCATCAACATACTCGACATTATGATGGGAGACACTCATCACACATTTTACATGAGCTTACGGACTTCGGGAGAGATCGTAAAAGCGTTTTTACTAATCCCCGGACCCACATGCTATTTTTTTTTTTAACCTGAGCCAGTATTAAGACTAAGCCCAGTCTTCACTTCTTCACTGCATTTGTTACAGTAAATAAGGTTCCTATGGAACATGAGCCACTACTTTTAAAAACCTATCAAGAAACATCAATATTGTTAAAAATTCTAGTCAGCGTCACGATATGGCTGACAGAAATCATTTGTTATTTCTCAACTGCAGCTGTTTTCCAAGTCCATCGAACAGCTGAGGCAGCCGAATGGGCACCTGTACGAGTCAGAGGAGGAAGAGGGAGAGGATGCGTTTGATCACGCCATGCAAGAGGACAGCTCGCCCTCTTCTGGAGTCATCCGCAAGTGCAGCCCCAGCCTCATGAGCAGCAACAGCAGCATCTACAGTCCCAGAATGCTCTGTGAAGAGGCGGATGCTCACTCTAGGGTTATTAGAATCAAACAGGAGCCTGCTGACAGTGATGATGAAACACATGCCAAAGAGAGCCTAGCAGAGAAGAAGAGTGCTTACCTTCACCAGGTGGAAGGAAGGCTGGTAATACAGACTATGAACTGATCTTAGACATGAGCACATACACCTGTACACACACACACACACACACACACACACTCTCATACTCTCATAACTCATGCCAGGTTATGCCACCGCAAGCCCTTTTGGACTATAGACATTTGTGACCTTGTGATGTGATCTCTGTATTGTATGCTGTAATGATCTGTATATAATTTGAATAAGAAGAAAGATCTAGACTGGTATATCTTTTAAAAGCTGAATAAGCATCTCTGTTTCTAAAAAGACTTTTGAATTGTAATTACTTTCCCTTTCTACTTTTGATCCACCCACTGGAAAAATAGCTGCACTAGAGCTCATGTAGAATATTCACTGACTTTTTTTTTCTTCGTGACACTTTGAACTTCTCATAGCTTTCATTTGGGATGATTTCGCTCATTTATTGTATCCAGTGTAAACTGCAACAGGAGCACAGCTATAGCATCAGTATCCTCAATGTTACTGTGTAATAGCGCTCTGTGTCCTGGGTTCTCCCAGGGGGTCTGTATCAAAGTTGTACTCTGGTCCCAGAGCAGTGCTCGGCTTGGCGGCTCACTCACAGTGAGAGAGGGCTGAGCAGGAAATGCCTGGTGGAAGCCAGGAACCGAAGTGATTCATGAGCACAGGAATGTTGGGAGAGGACGGGTTCAGCGTTCAGCAAAGTCCAAGAGGCCAGTCATGAGCCCTGATTTACTATTGGTGCAAATTACAAAACGAATAAGGAAACAGTGGAACGAGTCCCTATTTAAAACCAATAATTTCCTGTTTAGACCAGGGTAATGTGTTCACCCCCACATTAAGATTTTGATATCTGTTCCTTCTATGTATGTTCTCAAGGTGCGATTCCTTATTGCTGATTATTTCTCCTCTCAGAATGGCCAGATAAAAATAACTTTCATATTTCCATAGCTACCGTCTTTCTTGTAACTTCCCATCATTTGTCATGTTTAACCCTGTCAATGTAAAAGCATTAGTGCGAGTAATATGTGTGTGAGATCCTGTGCCACAATGCTGCCACATATACAAAAACTTGTTCATTATATGTGACTCACCATACCGTCGTTAAAAGTAAAGCATTCTGGACATGTCTGCCTGTGTCCTGTTCTCCTGTTCCTCTGTCCAGTAGCAGTAAGCTCTTCTTTACTTCGTAGCTGTTTGGTTGGATCACCATCTCACTTGGTTGCTGTCTTTTTAAAAATAAAGTACGTTTCCATCCTGTGAGCTATCATAGGTTAAGAGTTTCTTTTCAATAGGTGCTGAGTAAATCTTAGTATACTTTCACTAACAATTTTTTAAAATCTAATTTTATAAATGAATTAGAATTCAGTGTGAACTATTATTATTCAGATTTAGTTTTTTTTTTTTTTTGTTTACATAGTCAATAAATATGTGAATCTTTGGGACATTACTTGAAGCTTAGAGTGTATATCCCATACAAATCAGTGATTTAGTTTTAAATAATCAAATCGCTATAGAATCCTGACAGGAATTACTCGCCTCATGTTCAAAGCATTCAACCAAGTAGACTTGCTCCATTAGACCTGAATCTAGGCGTCACTGATGAGCTCCCGATGGCTAGAATCACTGCAGAACATGCAAAAGATTAAAACAAATCTCAAACAGTGCCGGTGTTGATATCTGAGAAAGGAGTGCCATTGCTGAAGGAACAATTTTACATTAACTCATTTTTGCTGCTGATGAATTTGAATGGAAATTCTGTTCTAGTTAGAAATATAATCTGAGTACTTTTAAAGTAGAGTTACTTTCTTTTTATATTAAACATTTGAACTGATGATGCTAGGTTCTGCCACAAGTTATTTCTCTCTTCCATCTCTCTGTTCACCTTTACACTTTTATTATGAATCTCCAATCAATATCAAATACACATATCAGCTGACTGAAAATGAACGCTCTCTGGAAGGGGTAAATTCTAGTCATATGGTTACCTTTAACACTGTCCTGAAACCAGTTTCATGAACAAGGTGATACTTGAGCTGATTATGTGAATGAAATATGTGATACCAGGGAAAACAAAAACAAACAAACAAACAAAAACAGATCTGGAGTCATGCTCCAGAATCATTGAGGTATGATTGTATGAAGGTATATGTATAATGATATGAGGGTATGATGACTCTTGATTCTGACATTGTTTCCCACACTCATTCAGTCTGTGGGGAGATATACAGGGCTTTAAAGCTTAGCTCTGCAAGCTTTCTGAGCGGGGCTTTGAAGTGAACTTGAGAGGCACCCAGGCTCTAAAAGAGAACTTAAGATAAAGTGAGCTTCAAGGAATTGATATACAACCTGGGCTAAAGAGACTAGGCAAACTTGAAGCAATTATCCAGGGTAGGCTTAGCAGGACCTGGTCAGTCCCAACCAACCTATGGCTTATGGTGTGGTGAAACTGCATGCCCATGAAAAATGTGCTGCTTTAGACGATTTAAAATGATATTCTGCATTTGAAATATTTTCCAAACTGCATGCTACACTTGTCACCATATAATGCTCTTGCAAAACTATTTCCCTATCATGTACAACTACATCCGCGCAGAACAAATAGAATTGAAACCCTCTGATGTAGTACTTTCTTTCAGATTTTGTTACATTTGAAAATAGTAACGTAATGAATGTCATGAGTGTGCTTTCAGGCTGAATATATGGGACATCTGTGGTTAGAGTAGTTCAGGACCAGCACACTATTTATTTGCTGGACAAAAACCTTACATTTTTGAATGTAAGGTCAGAGAGTGTAGATAGTAAGTAACCATACAATAATGCATGTTCAGTAAACTAATTCCAAACATGATTTCCCACCACTTTCTTCCCAAATTGGTCATCTGTCAATTTCCATCCACCAGACAGCTCTCCCCTACATAAGACAGCTATCAGTCAACATGAGGCCAGACAACTAAACTGTTGCTCATCGTAACACACTTAGAGGAAAGTACTATCTGCCCTCTTCTGCATACATGAGCTCAGAGATGTCAATGACTGGCTAGTGTTGCTCTGATTGATAGAGAGGAGAGAGATTATGCCACCTCTCCTACCCTAACAGCATGGCCAATTTTGTCCCTTGGCTCCTGGCCATGCTGGGACTTGAACTTGCAAGCTCTGGTTGAGAGGGTGAACAGTTTTCTGTTAAGCCACTCACACATGATGCAACCCAACCATCCGTCCATTCATCCATTTTCTATGCCGCATATCCTACACAGGGTCATGAGGGAGACTGGATTTTATCCCAAGGAACTCAGGGCACAAGACAGGGGACAACCTGGACACACTCATTCACACACTACAGACAATTTGGAAATGCCAATCAACACCCACGATGCATGTCTTTGGACTGGAGGAGGAAAACGGAGTACCCAGAGGACACCCCAAGCACAGGGAGAACATGTGAACTCCATGCACACAGGGCGGAGACAGGATTCGAACACTCAACCCCAGAAGTGTGAGGCAAAGGTGCTGCACTCTTCAGCTAAAAGCAGAATGTCCTGACAACAGAACTCAGCATCCCATCGAAACTTTGTCAGATCTTCAGGACATACTCTGTGCTAACATGCAGGTGAAACAGCAGAACATGATGTACACTTTCTCTTTTCTTTCCATTTGCTATGACTAATCTCTACATGGTGGACATGACTGTCAAGACGCTGCTGGCAGCAATTGAAGGAAACACTGTGTTTTTTTCTTAATGTGACTATTACTAAAAAGACCACCCAAAGCCAGAATAAAAAAAAACATCGAGTGTACTGTGACAGTTCCTCTCTGGATCGGCCTCATTGATTCTGAAGCTATCCCTATGCCCAGAACTTCTGGGGTCCGGTGCCGACATTACTTCTGCAATCTGTCACACTAAATACAAACGATGCCGTCCAGTTGTTCAGCCTGTTCCAAGCTTGCTGAGGTTGATTGACTGGCTATAAACCATGCTTTGCTCAGCTGATGGCTCACAGGCATTACATCAATGGAGCAAACACTGTCATCAGATTTCTCACAAGCTCTATAATATATCTTAGCTGCAGTATAAAGGAGTGGTAACTGCTTGATGGGGACGTGTAGGCTTTCAATGGGTTATCACTACCCATTATGTAAGGCTGTTTGTGGTTTTGGGAAGTTTCATGCTGTGTAGTCAAGCGGCCTGTCAGTAGATGTGAGCGTGTTATGAGCAACTGGCTTGGAACTATGAAACACCAGAATAAATCTAGTTTCCTCAGAAAAGAAAGAGAAATACAAGACCCTAGGCCTCTTCCAGTCACACACAGGCTGTGCGTTATAGCTGGTCAGTGCCATCAAACGTGTAATCTCGGTCTTAGCAGGATTGATCTCTCTTTTCAAGTTTAATGAGAAAGGGGAGTGATTCAGAGAGCTGCCCTGCCACTTTCAAAGCCCGAGAAGACCTGCTCTGTCTCACAATCAGATGGCTTGGCCTGATAGGTGATACTGAGGAAGAGCAGCAGACCAGGGATGAAGACTCCTATGGGAGGAACCGTCCATGCTACAGTACTTAAACATGTAGAAAGAGTGAGTGTTGGAAAAAAAGACTAAAAACAGAGTGACAGAAATAAAGAAGGAAAGTCAGAGGGAGAAAGCAGAGGGGGCAATAGAGAAGGCAAGAGACGAATGAAAAGTCTGAGATTAATCATATGAGTCAAAGAGTGAGAGAGAAAGTAAAGAAATTGAAAAGCAGGCATCTTCAGGATTACAGGTCTTTGATTTCCGAGGCCAGGGGCTTTTTATGTGCCTGCCTCCCCAGCCTGAGTATGTGTGTGCTCCAGCTCTCATAAAGCATCTCGGAGGCTATAGAGCTCTCAAACAGTTGGATGAGACTTGTTTTTAAAGTGTTGCCTGAACGCATTGCCAGGCTAAAACTGCACCCCAAGGGCTCGTAAGCCTGTGATTTCTGCTCCACGCTGGAGCCATGGGCTTCATCCTGCTTCCAACTCAATCCTCTCTATGTCATTGGCAATGTGTATGATACATGGTGCAGTGTGGGGCTATACTCTGATGAGACCGAAAAACCAGTCCACGCTGGCTTCATCCATAACTGTGTTTGAGTGAACCACATTCTGGTGTTTTTAATGTGCAAATGATAAAATGTCATTAATACTAAAGTCTTTCCAATGCACTATATTTCATTCTGAGTGATAGGAAAACAGACGGGGTGATGTCATAGACATTCTCCTCCAGAAATTGACAGAATATGAAAACATCTAACAGAAACGAAATTCAAGCCTTCAAAATGTTTGCTCCAGACTCAAACAAAGCACGAAAACGGCTTTAGCTATAAACCTCTTGCACTCAGAAAGTGAGAAATGAGCTAAGAATCATGTTTTGCTGCATTTGAGGTACAGTATCTAGCCAAAACTTTGGCTTTTTTTCACTGTCACTGTTCCTAGGGGGATTCCTAAGGCTTAGACACCACGAAGAATAGAGTTTCTATCTTTCTCTCCAGTATACGTCATTAAGCAGCCTCAGCAGAGAACATCTGGGCAAGCAAAATAGAGGTGTGTGGCTGTTTAGCCACACGCAACTAGTAGGAAATGTTAGACTTCAAAAATCCATTGCTGGTGCTCCTTACCATGCATCGGTGCACTGCTTAAATCATGCCACTCATGAGCACTAGATATAACTACAGGGTGCCCTTGGATTTTAAATACCACTTTTGCAAGGTCATGTCAGTGTATGTAACAGAGGTACAGTAAAAACAACCATAAAGGTTGCTTCCCAAACCCAGTGTGAAGCTTATATTACATGAAAATGATTCATCACACTTAGGAGTTGCACAGAACTACTGGCCAGGTTCATGCTTCACTTGAAGGACATAAAACTAAAGCAGAAAAATTCCATTACAATTCTTGAATTCTTTTCCCTCAGCAGCACTTCACGCAAGTTTAAACACTTAGGGGACACTTACGTTGCATATAATTATTTCCTTAGGTCTTATCAAAAAGTATTTTTAAATCGTAGGTAATTTATTCATGCAAAAACAAAAGTTTTCTTTATAGAATAACTGCTGGAATATAGATGTATGTGAGGACAAAGTTAAATAAATAAAAAAAAAATACACCAAACATGATAGAAGGGTTCTTTTTTCCCACACCCAACCAAGTAGGAAAAAGTTGCTCATCTCTCTCTCTCTCTCTCTCTCTCTCTCTCTCTCTCGCTCTCTCTCTCTCAAGGAAATGAAATTCTAGGAACTAATCTATCAGGATAATCACTAATACTCTGTAAAAGTATTATGTACTCTGTGAAAAGCTTCACTCAAAAAGCTTTCGCTTTCGACCATATGTTGCCAAATACCACCTTGATTCATTATTTATCTGGAGTCTGTGCAATGGCAATGTAAGGAAAACATCCAGCAAGCCTAGATCAGTTCATTGCTCAGTGTCAAAGGCTAAGGCATGAAGGATGATTCAACTACAGTACATTACACTTAACACATTACACTACATTACCCTATTAGACAAATCTTTTAGGCTGCTTTGGCTCTCATCTGCTATAGACCTGGTTTAAATACTGTATCTATGTCCAAGTGTTGAATGGGGCATGACCTATTGTTATTCTAAGAAAAAGGTTCATGCAGGCTGATAATAATGGGTGACTGTGCTTTCTGTTTTAGTGTTCCCCAACGTTTTTTTTAATGCTCTGCCTTTAGAGCTCAGAAATGGATTTTAGTTAGAGTCCTCTCTGGTTAATGCATTGGTTTTGTTAACATAATCTGATATGTTATCTATATTGCTTTGACGTGTGCTTTTCGAATTAGATTGTAACTAATCTATATATTATAAATCTCTCTCTCTCTCTCTCTCTCTCTCTCTCTCTCTCTCTCTCTCTCTCTCTCTCTCGCTCTCTCTCTCTCAAGGA